>PNEQ01092996.1:0-100423 GCA_003012365.1 Medauroidea extradentata | reverse complement strand
GTGGTAAGGCTCACGCATCATCTGCTCTATTGTCGCCAGACCGGCGGGCAATTATCACTCTTAAAACTAAAATCATTGTACATAAAATTATCTTAATGTTACTAGCATATTCGAGTCTGTGACATTCCACAGGTTAAAACGATACCAGACACGATACCTCTGTGATAATATTACTAATAGTCATATTTTATAGTGTTTTTATACTGGCCTATCATAGGATCCCACAGACCCCTCACAATCAATACTGGAGTTAAAATGGATGACAATATGTTACATATGACAATAAAGGCCCCTTCATTACAATCAATCATCATAATTAACCTAAACTACATTAATTTATATATATAAAAGTATCAATAAAATAGGACCGTCACATAGTAAGCGTTGAAGATTATAACGCGACTGCAAGAAATGATGTACCTGAAATGATCCATGAACTTCCTCCGCCGTCGAGACCAACTGAGAGACTTAAAACAGATAATATTGCTTACATCCTTAAAGAAAGCATTGAGAAACAAGAAGAGCAACGTAAGGCAAGAATGGAAGAACGAAAACAGCTTTCAGCAGAAACGAAGACTCTTGATCATCAATACCACTTCTTCATGCCCATGTACGAGATAACGAAAATAATGCCACGAGCGTCGCAGCTCATAGTCCGCAACGACATTTATCAAGCAGTTACAAACATGGAAGCAACAGTACTTAATATTACTCCAATGCAGGACTCCAGCAAACTTCAACACCATCCTCCTTTACACACTGCATGTCACACTAATTCGTATATTCCTTCAAGTAGTACGTCCGGCAGCAGCACATCACCTCCAGCTTACTCTCCATATTCGTACAACCCCAACGTGCAATCTGTGGCTCCAACAACTGATGACAATGCACGTTGCGCTGGGGCTACAGACAATCAGCTTATTGTGCCAAACATAACAGAATATTTCTCTGGACAGTGATTTGTATACATTTCTGTGTACTAACATTTTGTTTCTTTTGCAACGTACAAATTACATACATGTTCACTTGTCTATGCGCTGGCATATTGTATTAAATGTGTATTAAATTATAACAAAACTACTCACCTTAAACACACAGCTTATTTTTCCTCCGTTCCGATGGGCCGTGTAGCATTGCACCCTATGCCGTCTATTTCGTTCTTTATGATGTTGTGCATTTCTTTAAATTGCTCACGATTCAACCGATAATTATTTTTAAATTGTTCGTCGCTGAATTCCCTTTTTAATGCAAACTCCTCACGAGTCTTTCGTTTTTGCATGTATGGACTCCTCTTTGCTTTTATCCTTCGCAACGTTGCACACAATAATATTTCGGCCACATAACCATCGTCCGACTCCGAGTCTGAACATATGTCGAATTATCGTGTTACTACGTCACTAGCAAACGCCATCTCACCCTGCGTCGTCATTTTGCGACCGGCCTAAGTTTGTCCCTGCCACTAACAGCGACTTCACCTGGGTCTTATTTATAGTACTATGCAGAGTTGACGTTGTGGGGTAGTTATAGACTCTTAAATGTAAGAGGTTAATCGAATGAAAAACGCCTAATTTACCCTGTGCACAACCATTGGTGACGGTGCCCTCAATTACATATTTTCAAAACATTAACTTGAAGTTTAATGCCATTAGAAAGTTTTGGTGGGAAAAGTTTCGCAGAGACGTATTTGGTGACCCAACCTTGAGATTAGTGAGATTATATATGTGAGCTAATGTTGTTGAGGAACCTCAGTGGAAAGTGAACTGCATAATAATCCATTTTACCCCATTTAAACGACTACATGCAGATTTCACTAATTCGATCTGCCGTGCAATTTTTGTGTGTCAGAATTGAACGATTGCACGCAGTATTTAAGGGAATTCGAGCCCAGAACCTCCTGGAATATAGACTTGAGCTACGAACTGCGTCACGCAACGTCGAAATAATTCATGAAAACTAATTTAATTTAAAAAATAAAATATGTATGTCTTGGGCTCATAGCGGTTGTACAACACCATGTTTCGATGAGTGAAATTCCTGTATAATTTATTTCTCGCTGGTCGTGTTTTGCTTTTCGGATCGACTGCCTCGAAAGTTTACAAATTTAGTTTTATTTTTAATAATCAAGTTATCTTAAGAAGTAAAATAACGTGAATATAATTTTTAAATACTTACGTATGCATCACTCTGACGCGAACAACCCCTCAATATCTCTACTGGTTAGATAGATATCACAGGTTAAAGGAAAACATATTTTGCGCTTTTTTGCCATTTTGGGTATCGAATTTCGAAAAATTTTAATTTCACATCTTTGGCATTTCTGTAAGCATCCTATTGAGGTGTAAGTCACGACGGTAGCCCGTTCAGTCGAATCGTAATCAATCATTAATTTAAAAAAACACATATGACCCCTGCACAGTACTGAAGGTTCGAATTTGGAAAAATCTTAAAAACATTTTTCGATCATTTCTGCAATCATCATGAAACCAAAATTAACTACATATCTCGACAGGTTCTATAGATATCGAGGATTTATCAAAAACACATTCAAGGTATTTTCACCTCCTAAGAGACTGAATTTCGAAGTACCCTTGTATCACATTTTAAACTCCTTAATTGGTGTCTCTTGGACGTGAAAAACACAGTAGCCCCTTGGGTTCAAGATATATTGACGATTAATTAAAAACAAATTTCACCACTTTCACCCCTTTTCACCTCCTTAGGTGGCGAATTTCGGAAATTCTTGAAATTACTTTTCAAGTATTTGAGTAAGTATAAATTTTTATATAAACAAAAATCACGTCGCTATACACAAATGAATGGGATCGACATATATCGATTGTGAATCAAAAACCAATTTAACCTTTTTTCACCTCTTTGGGGCCAAATTCGGAAAATGTATTTTAATTGTATTTGGGATATTTACAAAAGCGTCAATCTAAAGCAGAGAGCACTTTCATATCTCAATTGGTTCGATAGATATGGAGGAATGATCGAAAACACGTTTTACGTTTTTTCACACCCTTAATTAAAGAATTTCGAAAAATCTTGAAGTCCTATCATATGTATTTGTATACGTAACCAATTGAAGTAAAAATCACGACGATAGTCAATTGTGCTTCAGTGATACAGACGATTCATAAAAAACACTTTTTACTGCTTGGGGGTCGAATTTCAAAACATCTTACAGTTACTTCTTTAGGTATTTACGTAAGAAACATTTTGAAAGTGAATACCAACTCTCTATCCCGAAGGAGTCGATAGATATCGATAGTTAATCGGAAATGCATTCAAGGTATTTTCACCCCCTTAAATATTGAATTTCGAAAAATCCTAAACTGGCTATATGTATTTTTATGTGTGTCCCATTAAAGTAAAAATCACGATGATATGCCGTCTGGTTCGAGCACTACCAACGTTTCTTCGGAAATACATTTCGCCCCTTTTCACCCCCTTAGAGGTCGAATTTCAAAAAATCCCTTCTTATTGCTCGCGTACGACATGACGGGAAACCACGCAAAACATTTCACGATTCTAGGTCCAGCGATTTGATCTGCAGTTTGATACGTCAGACAGTCAGGGTTGTCTTTAATATTCAGAGATAAATCTCGACAGGTTACTTAATATAACCGTCTTAGGTTACGTTAAATAAAGGTTTCCGATAGTTTATCAAGCTGGAATATAATGTCTTTGAATGTTTTTAGCAGTGGGATATAATAACGTACTGCACTACTGTGGACATACGCCATTGCAATGTATTGTCGTCCCAGAATATGACGGGAGCAGATGTCAGCTCCTGAAACGTTGCGAAAAGTCAAGAAATCTACTGTGTTCTTTCTTGTCTTCATCGTTGTGTCGTCCAGTCTGCTGTCTGTGACGTCGTCGTTGACTTGTCAAGTGTACAACATTGTCTTCGTCTCAGTATTATTGTCTGTCCTGTCTTAACTGTGGTGTCCTGAGTTCTACAGATTATTTGGTTTGTTTCGATTTTTATTATTGAATTTTTATTTTATTTTTTTTTTTTTTTTTTGTTATTGACGAATTGCTTATGGGATCTTTCATGTTCTGTTGTTTTGGTTTATGCATGTGTTGGCTACAGTCAACTAAGCTGTTTATCTTTTTTTTCATTTTCCGTATCTTTCTCTTATTCTAGGAAGACATAATATTGCAATGGCGTATATCTTCAACAGTACAGTACGTTATGCTGGAATATTCTGTGCGTTGCATAACATTTAAGGATATTTTTATTAGGTTGTTAGGTAAGAAAACCACAATACAAATGCTAATATGTGGCGTTGATATAGCTGGCCACTTCTCGGTCCTGAACATTATGTCTCATAGAACGAACCTTGCTGGTGTCACGAAGATATTGGACCTAACGAAGGAATGTGGCACACAATTTTCTGTTGTTTCCAGTAATCGCTGCTGTTTCCTTAATAAAATACAGCTGTGATAATATATCAAGTTAAAATCACTCTAGTACTTTTACGTTTAACAGTCACACAATCAGGTACAACAAATTTAACTTTAATTGCTTGAAAAAGTTACATATTGTGAAAATGTATTTTTTTTAATACGTAGAAGTGGCTCAGTAGCACTTTAGCTTAGTTGACGTAGGACGTTAATCAGCACTCACGTAATTTATTTATCTAAAATATAAAACAATCATATTACCAAGCTTGCCTGATTCGTAAAAATTAAACCACGACAGTAGTAAAGTACTTATTTTGTCGGTACTCCAAGAGCTGAGTTTCTTTTTTTTTTCTTGCGACGTGCAAAAAGGCTGCAGTCTTTGTTTATGCCCTTCCCTGTAGTCTACAGCCATAACGAAAAAAAATTCAGTTAGGCCTTAGACTATTATTCTTAAGACGAAAATTCTTGAACACAGACAAGATCGACTGACACATTGAGAAGGAATCAGCGTGGCCCAGCGAGGCTGTGTAGTCGAGGAGGTAACTGGCATGCGCGTCCTTCACTGCCTTCCCGTATCTTCCTAGCTCGTCCCCACGCACCAGCCAAGCCCACGCCTTCTGTCCGTTATTCTCTCGCTGGGGCCTTAATGCTGGAGTTTTCAGTCGTATGCGATTTGCCAGGCGAGTGGTATTTGGCATACGATTTTTTGTTTTCGTATGCACGAACCATGCGAATACGGTCGTGTACGACTTGACCATTCGCAATGTCAGGCGAGTGGTCAGAACCGAGTGACTTGGCTGTGTCGCATACGACTGAGCTATGAAATTAAGGGCGTGGGTGGAAGTATCATTCTTGTAATATTTAAGTAGTGTTATGTTCTGTAGAAATTTCCATTTTCTACAATTTTGTCATGTGAACACAGATAATCAATTAGTATTTAATGAATCTGGACGCACACTATCCGTATTTAGTACTGTGATTGTGATACCAAAATTAATACAATGAACTAATTACGAATGATAATATGCGAGAATTTGGGATTGAAATTTACTGATCTATGATAAATAGCTTTGCAGGAGACTACCTAATTCAAACACCCTAAATCCCAAATATCCAAGTAAAATGTCCAAATCACAGTTTCTAACACATATTTTGCCATGCAGACTTTGCTAGAGAGATCACAATACCTCGTGAAAGTAATGTTTAAATGTTACGTCAAGGGTGCTATGGCACCACAATTATAAACAAATAAAATAATAGTCTACTGACATCGCTGCCATTCCATAGTAAAAAAAGATTCACAAAATTCATAATACATCAGTTTTGAGGTTATATTATAAAGCCTTCAAATGCATGCTCATAAATATAACCAGCTGTATTTGCATAGACGTTCGTTTTAACACAGTACTACCATAGAGGCGACAACACAAACTACTGAAATGGTGAGCTGTGACTGGCCAGTAAAATGAGAGCAAGGTAACCACCCTACAGAATTAAATTTCATTTCTAAATCCCTAGTGCCATACGACTAGACTGTACGAAATGCTGGAAACGAAATCGCATGCGACTAGTTCAACGTCTAGCATACCAAATCTCGCACATACCAACCCGCATACGATATCAACCACTCGACTGAAGTCTAGTAGCCTGACAAGTCGCACGATTTCCAGCATATGTCCCCTGCGTCAGCTTGTCGCCGCGCACGACGACTCTCTTCAGGGCTTGAATTCGCATATTAGAAACGTTTTTCCTCAAATGTATAGTGACGACTATAGGGTGCCTATACATCATATGTTCCTAATCGTAATGCGCATGTTTGTGTGAAATTAATTTTCTTTGAACATTTCACCCGAAACAACTTTCTTTGTCGAACTAAACAGGGAATAACTTAATTTGAAAGATGTATAATGCAAGAACGTTTTCTTACATTCACAGTTAATTATATGAGTTCGTCAAAAATGACTTTAGTATGAATTTTCAATGTTAGGTTTCACGATAAAATGATTTCTCCTGAAGGCTTGAAAACTCGCAAAACAGCAATGACGGATTTGATCCAGAAGACCCTTAAGTACAGTCAGGAAAAAGGTTGGTGGAAATTGAAGAATGGTGTTTTATAAGAATATTTTAGGTGCTGTGCTGTGTTGGTGAGTGCTACAGCCCAGAGATAGGTAAGCGGGGGGTGGGGGGTCGTCACAGGGATTAATATGTGTTATTTTTCCCAATTGGAGGAGAGGGAGGAAATGTGTTGGCACATGTGGAGTGCCTGTTGCGTGGCAATAGGTGATCTCGCGTGCAGGCACTACTGGAATTTGTTTTGCAGTACTGTGTGATGGTGGACCTTGGGTTTTTAGTCTAGATCGTCGCCTCTAGGAACAGAGAGTCGGGGTTTACAGTGGAATAGGAGCCACTGTTATCAAAGGGTTGTCAGCTCAGGGTGCAATGTCTTGGAGTTGCAGAATGGCGATGGGTTGTCAGTTAATTTTTCTTATAAATTATGAGATTTTTTATTTTGCGAAAACAAATGACATATTAGGAACTACGTTAAACTGATAATTAATTGTTAACAGTAACATAAAATAAGTTGTAAATAAAGAAATATCAAAAAATCGTCAATGATTTTTTAATTTTGTTTGTATGCAGAAGTAATTTAGTTCACTGACTTGTAAAGTCAAAAGCAAAAATATTTTTTTAAAACTGTAATATCTTTAATTACTATGCCAAACCAGGTTTCTGTTTCTATACACAGGCTTGTAATAATTTTATTTCAGTAAAACAGGGAATTGATAATTTTTTTATGTGTAGGTTTTTTAATTTTGTAAATTAGTATTGGCTTAGCGGCAGGTTTTGCAAGGGAAGTCACCCCAGGCTGCATAGTTACAACGTTATGGTAGTTTTGATTTGTCTAAAGGGGGAATTAATTTTTTTGTTTCTTTGAGGACAGAGTTATAATGTGGGTGGGTAGTGCCCATTCCTCACGTCCATCCTAATGCATCTGATTCCTCGAGTACTGGGACTGTAAGAAGATTTCGTCGCTGGGGTGGACAGTGGTTTTGTTTTAAGAACTTTCGGTCTGGAACATTTTGAAAAATTACTTTTGGTGCTGTGTCTTTGTGTACTTTATGCAAAATTGTTGGACTTAGCTGTCAGATAAACTGTTGGCCCTGCTTGAAGAAGGGCAAAGAAGAAAAATAGAGTGGCGTTAAGATGGCGGTGTGTTAGACTTGACCGTGGCAGTAGTAAGCGAAGGGATATCCCCCTTCACCGTCGTGTCACTGTGGTTGGGACTGTCATTGTACTGCGAATAGAAGAGAAGCAGATGATGCATCCTGGTAGAGGACATGTTGTTGCAGGGGTTTTGGTTCACTGCCCATGTGGACTTCTCTCGCAGGCGGGTGTGGTCCCCGAGTATGAAGAAGACATCCAAGGTCACCTTCAATATGAGGCTGGGTGTTGTAGTGTCATGGCGATGTGATGCTGTTGCAGGATCAGCGAGGCGCGCAGGGCCCCTTTCCATTTCCCCTTGTCAGGAGTTGAACTAGGTCATGGTTTGTCCTTCCCCCTGTGTTCCTGTCTCTTTTGTGTGGAATGGGAGAAATTGGAGTGTTTTAAATTGATGGTGGCTATTGCTTTTTTTATAGGAGATTGTTTTTTTATTGTGTAAGTGGATTTTAATTGACAACCAGAGTTGGTGGCCTTCCGCAGTGTAAACTGGTGTAATGGCCACTATATTTGTATAAGAGTTGATGCTTGTAATGTTCTGTTGTAGCTTAGAGCTATGTCCTGGTCGGTGGCTGTTTGACTAGTCGAGGGAGTGAAGCTGGAGACGACGGCTGTAGCCCTGGGGATCCTTGTCTGTTGCTTACCCAATTGGAGATGCAGCGACGGGATTCGAGGCGGCTCCTGTTGAGTTGTGAACCAGGGAGGTACCCAGTCTCCAATGCTGCTTCTGCGAGAGTCGAGCACCGCAACCAGATAAACACTTTCATTTGATTTTCCTTCTTTGCACAGAGTACCTTAATAATGTATTATGCAACGATGATTTGATTCGTAGAAAATTATTTTTGTGTCAAATGGCTAGTTGGAAAGTTGAAAAAGGGCAATAGGATTTTTTGTTAAATTTAATATAGTTTTTCTTGCTTCGGGTGTTTAGACTGGGTGCATGTAGTCGCGGAGAGATTTTTCGTATTTGTTTAATGCGCAGTTGGACATGTCTTGCAGCGGCCCTCCTGTGTTATTTTGAACAGTTGACCAAATTGTAACTGAAGTGGGCGTGGTACATAATTAACACTAAAAGCATTAATCTATAACTGTAGATTTCTTGAAGCCAATTTGCGAAACTTAAACAATAGCAATCCTAGACAAAAGACAAAATTGTTTGCAGTGTAACAAATTTCTGAGGCACAGTCTCTAACGTTGGAACCTCGTGCATTTAGCTGCGGCGCAAGAGATCACTCGTAACGAATCAGTAATTCTGGATAAATATTTACTCATAAAGTTGGCAAATACCAATATTTAAGATTGTCATTGAGTATTTTATCCATATTAGCTTCGAAAAAAGCGTAGAAATCAATTAATGTTTTCAGCGTTTATTTATCTACCACTCACTGTTAAGGGTGGCTCATGAGGGTACGAGCACTGAAGGTGGCTGGTAATAATCACATCGTGAATTTGTGAAGTTAATTGAAGTCTCGGTTGGTGCTTTGAAGTATAATTGACTTTGCTGTGGGAAAGTGGTGGTATGGTTATTTCGCAGTGATCGCTCGCCTTTGTGCCGGGGTCGCTGATTACTTCTAGGAAGTGGCCTGATTTCCGCATGGTCATCCATCCACCTCTCCTAGCAAGAGAAATATTTTTTCGCCTGGCAACAAAGGGGCGTGAGTTGTGAAACTCTGTGCCAGGGTGATGTCCCCACCGGGGTTACTGGCCAGAGCTTCGCTAACTCGGCACAAGGGTCCGTGTTGATGGTGCAGTGAAACGCCATTTTCGGGGAGTTTATCTTTGTCGTCAGCTGGAATCAGACGTGTTTTCGGGACGGGAGGCATGACAGGAACCTCAGGTTGTTTAAGATGTAGTCTCGGTCGTGAAGCGTTACCCTTGGGATGGCAACCGCCCCCCCCCCCCCAAGGGCTAGATTGTCATTGGTACACTCGATCAGATAGAAGTTAGTGTAAACTACAGTGTTGGCGTCGGTAGAGAATCCTACTTCCATGGACTTGGTTTGGACCTGAGTATTGCACGCCCTGCTTGTAGAGGACCGACGCCATCCGACTGTAGAAGCTATAGCAATAATATATTGATAAGTTTGGCAGTTAGTTTTTTTAATGCTGGTGGTATAGTGAAATAATTCCGTAAAATTAAAGTTAATGTTAACGGTAATGGTAAAGTTCAATTAAAGAGTAAAATGGAAAGTTGAAATTAAATTAACTCAGTTATTAAAACAGGAGAGAGCGCGGGTCTCAGTATGAACACCCACACAGACTGTGATAGGTAAACGTAGTTTGTAAACGAAAATTAAATGTGGTAATGTTTACTTGAATAATTTTGTAAAAGCAACTTTTAAATGTCTCTTGTTTTAATTGTCTTTAAATGCTCGTTTGTAATTTTTTTTAAATAATTTATAATTCTTACATTTGGAGAATAATTGTTAATTGATAATAGTCATAATCTAAAACGGTTAAATCATTATTCTTAAATTTTAATAACTTATCCAGTTACTAATTTTTCTGTTTAATTTCGTTGTGGTACCAATTTATAATTTAGTAGTTTTTATTTAATAAATTGTAGTCATTTAATGAAGACGTAGGTATTTTAATTACTTTTCATTAGTTTCTCTTTCCCAATTTTCTTAATATCTCAGTCTAGTGTTAAGTTGCCTGATCAGTTTTATTTCAGGTGCTACATCAGGAAAACACATGTACTCATTACGTAACCTTTCCGACCTCCCTTCGTACCTCACGCATAATCGATAGAAGCCAGTAGTCTCAGAGATGATTCGTTTTGATCCTGATAGTTATGTTAACATAGTTTATGCCCCTTAAGTTAGGACACATTAGGTTTTATTTCTAAATCTATTTCACATGTATTCTCGTATAATGTCTCAGTGACTATATGAATTTTCTGGAATACTGGAATAAATTCTTTATCTGCATGAAGCTCATCATATAAACTACTTTAAATATTGTTTACTACCACATGTGCCTAATATCTTCGAAATCTCTTACTCTTTCTTCGGCAAGGACGTAGCAATAGAAGTGTTAACCTCGTCGTGATTGAAGTTGATACTGAGCTAAAACTATTTTATGGGACATGTGAGCTACTTTTTGCAGAACCTTTGACCACGTTGCATCTTCATCTCTGCCAATTTCAGTCGGCATTACAGTCGGTTTGGAACACGCGCAAACCACATGCCGACCACATTTTGCAGTCAGGCTCGACAAAAAAATAATAAACACTCGTGTGTAAGCAGCAAAACTTGTAAGGATATATTTACAACAAAACTTCAAACAACAAATAATTTTGGCCGTAGCATACCCAATGTGGGTCTTTGCAGAAAAAAAATGTATGTCTATAATACTGGAATATTTTTCGTGTACTAAGTTACATAACAGTATGTTCGATGTAAAGCGGGCAGTTTATAAGTAGAATGTCAATTGGAGACAATCATATTGAAGGTAAATATTTATGATTATTTTTTAGAAATTTACATAATTGATTAAAATATTAGCATGATCTTTGATCTTACCTTAAATTATTAGTGAGTTATAGAACTTAATACTAAGCATGAGCAAGGATGAAGGTGTCTTTGTAAATCATACAAGCATAAATGTTACTGTAATAATGTACGAGGGTTATATATTTTTAAACTCCGACGGACTGCAGAAAAAAAATGGTAGTGTATTATAGAATACTTTTACTGTCAAAATATACGTACACATTTCAGCTACTTTTAACGTAATCACAACACAGTCTGAGACACTTGTCATACCGGTGTAGACCTACCAAATTTCCAACAACCTCTGCAAGAAAAGTGAAGGAAGGAGGTACCGGTGAGCAAAAGTGCTGTGTTACGATTCGCTTGCTATCGCTCCATGGGCATCCCATGACGAAACGAAAATACAATCTCAACATTTGATGCACCTTGTACGTCTATCACGCCCAGAATGTTGAATTAAACAAGATTAAATTGACAAACGCTACTTTCTTAGCAAAAAGTATTTCAACGGTGGTGCACCGATAGTTAAACTGTCGCAGTTAGCGTGGTGATTATGTTGAAACGTAGTTGAATTACGTACGTATGTGTTCGCAGTGTAAGCATTTTACAAGTCATTCATGATTTTTACAATCCATCGGAGGTTGAGAAAAAGAAAAGTAACCATGTAATATAAATAAATAATAAAAGTATATTGATTTGAATAAGAATGGTAATAAAGAGAATTGGTACATATATAATAATATGTGGTCGGTAAAGATGGACACTGTATTAGATATGTGACCAAGTGGTATCAATCATAGGGAAGAAATATATTTTGTAACAGACTTTCGGGGATATATACATAATTTTTAATGAACAGCATTTGTAAATTGTTGAGTGGAAGTGCTAAAGGAGCTAAGTGCAAAACATGTTTTTTTCGTAAAAGGCAAATACAGCGCTGCAATAGTCTAAGAACATATGATAGCGGCGATCTTCAAATACTCAAAAAACCTGTCGGGAATGTTATTGAGAATTAATTCTTACAGTATTTCATTGGAATCAACACCTAGTTCATTTTGATGTAAGAAATTCAATTTTGTCTCTTTTGCTACTCAGCTTATTTAGCATTTCCAATCAACAATTATCAAATACCAGTTCCTTATGTACCTGAGAATGGATGACACGAGGCAAAAATATTCAATCAAAGTTGATTTGAGAAAGAATAATACAAATAAAGTATACTGGAAATATAATA
Source organism: Medauroidea extradentata (assembly GCA_003012365.1). Lineage (NCBI taxonomy): Eukaryota > Metazoa > Arthropoda > Insecta > Phasmatodea > Phasmatidae > Medauroidea > Medauroidea extradentata. The sequence continues at coordinate 88,067 of PNEQ01092996.1, read as the reverse complement.
TAAAACTTCAGTAAGCTATTGTAATATGATTATAATATTTCACTCATAAAATGTTAAATTATTTATACTACACAATACAACACTGACCAGGTAACAATTCAATTGAGAGTGTAAGTTATACTCTAAAACTTCTAGTTAGACGCGTGTCTTTCCACAGCAACACTGTATACCTCAAACTTAATACGTAATAAAAATAATAACTAAAGCTACACAAAGTTCTGGACAATGGCTGCACTCGGTGTCAAAAACTGCGTTTGACAATGTCAAATAAAGCTACACAAATATAATTTATGGCGGGTCTGATAGTTTTTACAGTTACATAGTTTTTTAACATAAGCCTACTAATGGTACAATTTTAATTGTTCTGGCAGAATTCTGGCGATCACTGTAGTGGTCAAATAGAACACGAAACAATTGCATGCAGAGAAGCGTTATAGGTTGGACGTTGTTTCGAGTGAATCATGCTCTATTTACCGTTCCTGATACAGTAATTAGAAATGAGTGAACATTTAAGACAACGCCGTGATAAGTAGGTTCTAATTTTGATATTAGTGAGGAATAAAAGCCTAAGTCATGTCGCTCTTAGGCAGAATGTCGGTAGACAATTTAATGTCAGTTACCACAAGGTTGATGGGCAAAAATACGTACCTGGGAAAGTATCAATTTAGGCAAACTGTTCTCAGGCAAAATGCTGCTACGGAAAATCCTGATAGCAATGCTGTATTAATTATTAGATTTTAGAACATGCTTTGTGCAAACGCATATTCTGACTCTTGTAATATAAACATATATTTCAACATATAATTTATCAGGAAGCAAAATTCTCGAAACCACTTTATACAGAATGCTCAATGATTACGTGTGAGTGAATTTCAGCCTAGTAGTGCACTACACGTAATAGTAAACTATCGTACAGGAAATTACAACTAAATATATTTGTAAAAGTTCTCGCATTAACACTGAAATTAATATGTCCTGTAATCGCTAAATAAGAAAATTGGCAATTCGCTCAATACAAAATGTCGGCATGAGTTCACAATTTGCCACTGTCCGAAACGAAGTGTACGGGTGTATGTATTTTTACTCTTAATGATGGCTTCAATATAAACTCAATATGATGCCGAAGTCCAACATTTTACCCAAACATCCGAGGAAACAATATAGTCTCACGAACGCGAAGACATTTGACATGGCATCCCCCATGCTTCACTAATCACATTAACAGTTGTTAATATACAGTAGTATAATTCAGCATTAACTGTGAGAAAAACAATTTTCTGAAACAGAATACTCGTTTTACTAAAGTTGCGAAACTATAGATATGTGTGTGTGATTTTAGCCGTTGAAACTTGGTAGTCCTGATTTTACAACCACTTATCTAACATGACTTTGAGTAGCAGTGCGGTTGTCAATATGCTTTTTATTATTTACATCATTTCAAGGCATTAAATAATATACTTACGTAATATATATTTATACGTAGCAAAGTATAGCCGATTCTATTGCAGGAGCCTAGGAGCCGGATCAACTGATATGTTCTGTATTTATCTCGTAATTATTCGTATATGATCTACCAACCATCTTGGTTACTGTCCGTTGTCTTGATTTCTAGCTACCCTCATTGGCTCCACCTCCATCTTGATTTTTTGTATATCTTATATAGTTACTCTCTAGGTAGGGTTACCAGTAGTTACAGATCGTTTCCTACGTGGTGTTCATTATAAGACTTTGGTACTAAGCCTATCCACCAGGAGAGCTAATAGTTATACCAATCATCTTGGATCCAGTGTCGTCTGCCAGACAGCATGCATACGTGTTGTGTACTAACCTGACCTCACCTAACCTGTCCTTCTAACAAGTCAAATTTCTAACCTTGTCTCCGATCTTCCTTTAACCTAACACTGGTTTTCCCTTTTATGTCTGTCTTGCACTACTTTTTTATGGATTTACATGTGCTTGACCACCCCCCCTCTCTCTCGCCACCCTCCTCGATCTCCCTCAAACCTCCTCCTCCCTTTCTCACCCTCCTCACTCTTTCCACACTCTTCTCTATCTCTTCTTCCATGCTTCTCTCTCCCTTCACCCTGCTCCACCACCCTTCACCATCCTCTTCTCTCTCTCCCTTAACCCTCATCATATCTCTCTCCACCCTCCTCTTTCTCTCCACCACCCTCTTTATCCCTCTCAGGTATGGCATTTTGCATTTCTGGATTTCTGAGTAAGACCTTAGAAGACTTTTTTTTCGCTTTAAATATTTGGTATTATTTATTTTCTTGTACATTGAACTTTTGTTTGTGGTTTCTACTGTCACACAGTAACTATTCGTATTTTGGATTATGTAATTTTCTTGTATGTAAATGATTGTGTACAATATGTTATTCATTTTGATTTATTTAATATTTTGCCTGTATCTAACCTAATCTATCATGAACTAACCGCCTACCGAGTCACATGTCTATCCTTGTCTCTGTTCTTCCTTTAACCTAACACTTGTTTTCCCTTGTATGTGTGACTTGTGCTAATTTTTTAAACTTATGTATCGCTTTTAAGTATTTTTATCATGTTTTGGCTTTATGGATATACATGTGCTATTTCTCTTTCAAACTTCCCCTCCTCACTCTCCAAACTCCTCTCTCTCCCCTCCTCCCTACCCACTCAACGCTCTCCCCTCAACGCTCTCCTACCACTATACACTCTCTCGCGCCACTCTCCTCTCTCCGTCCCTCCTCCTCTCTCTACCACTAGGATTATACATGTCGGTTTCCTGTGTTAGGCCTCAAAATACTGTTTTTCGTTTAAACATTTGGTTTCAAGATATTTTTTTCTTGTACATTGACCTTTGGTGTGTGGTTATTAGTGTCGCACACTAACTTTAGTACTTTCGTATTTTCTTGTATGTAGATGATTGCAAACAATTTGCCATTTATTTGATTTTTCGCCTGTAGCTAGAACTTTGGAATACTCTTCGTGTTAAACTACCTTTGACATTTTTTTCTGAATCTAAACTATCTGAGTTTATTCCATAGGTGTCAGAACTATTGTATACATAACATTCTCGAGCAGTTGTGAGACATCGGGTCTACTGCATATCTGTAAATCTCCTCAGCGATGCGATGATGTTTCTTAAAAAATTTCCCGATGTAGTCTTAGGGAGTATCGTGATTTCTTCGGTAGCAGTCTAGTCACATTCTTAAATATTGTAGCTTCTAGTAGCGTACCAAGCTTCTGTTCATTGTGATCCCCTAGCAGTATGGTCTTTTCGTTTGGTACTAAACTTTGTCAGATAATGTCGTTTAAGCTTATTGTGTGGATCTTCTCGGTGTAGTCAGAATGGAAGACACCGTCAGGAGAGATTTAATTAACACGACTTACCTTTAGTCAGAGTATCATGTGGTAGAGTGTTTACTCCATCTTCGAAGATAAATCACTTGTCGTCTAGTCTAATAAGCGCCAGTTTATTGCTACACTCGGAATATAGTTGCTTCTTCCATAATCTGTTTTTATGTACAGTTACTCACATAACCTTATCTCTGTTCAGAGCCCTGTTGTAGCCGTCGAAGGTACTTTTCTTTTTTTATCACACATTTCTGGATTACTTAAGCCCCTTTACATTAATTTTCACAACACCTGTAAGCATACATCTTTGCACACAGTTCTACAAACTCAGTCATAGGCACGCCGTTACATTCGTCTTTAAATTTGCCTATAACGCTTTTGTTTTTAAGCTCGTAGGATTAATTATCGACAGGATGAGTTGACGTATTGAACTCATCATGGAAGTCAGGATCGGTGAACATTTCTTAATAAAGGTCACCCTGTTTGTATCTCGTAGATGAAACTGTCCGTGTCCAAGTGGGCTAACTGCATGTCGTCACCATACTTAGCCTTCATTATATAATAATGGTATCAGAACATCACCATATTCGACAGGTCAAGTACAGCAAGGCCAACATAGATGGCCTTATTGAACAACACTGCTTCAAGCTCAAGTTTCACAAGCGACAGGTTTTCTGAGTAAATAATTCTGTATTTGAAAGCAGGTTTAGCAACTACTGTAGTTTCTTGAGTCGCTTTTCATTACATACAAGACCCATTCTTTGGCTGTTGCACTTGTATACCATGAGCTTCCCATAGACTGCCTTGTTGGCCAGCTTATAAAGTCCTTCTCAAACTCATTTGTTGTTGCTGCACACCGGCTGTTGTACATATAGCTTTTCCAGAGCTGGCCGTACTACTTTACCCTTGCAGATCTTCATGTGCATAGCCAGATTTTCACGGCCAGTGAACTGGAAACTGCAGTAATTGCACGTCAGCAAACTTCGTTACATGTGATGCTTACAACTTGCTTCATGTCGACGAGCATTGCAAAATTCGGCGAACTGCTTCTTGCAATACTTGCAATATTTCTCTGATGGCCTTGTCATTACAGGTATGAAAATTGCTTAATCAACTAGTCTTCGCAAGTGATTGATACGCCACACCTCTCACGGATCAGACGCTCTTCATGGTAGGGATTGACGTCATGGATCTTCTCATGTCTCAGCGTATTATTTCGCAAAGTAAATTCTTTACCAAAGAACTAACAGTTACTAATGTTAATGAAGAATGCTCTCCTTCCAGTATGCTAATTCGTTCTTCCACAAACCAGGCAAACCTAACCTAAATTATCTTGTTGCTGTCTACCTCATCCTAAAATCTCGATTAATACACTATTCACTGGCTAAATAGTGCGATGAGTTCAATGTATCTCTCTTAATATTCACTCGAAGTAGACTTTGCCTACAGAGATAGTAGTCGAACGACAAACAGTAACTTTGTATACTGTTAACAGCAGTCTATATGCTTGTATCAATCATACAGAAAATTACATACTTATTACTATATTTTGCTAGCTGAATGTGTAAGTCTCGGGTGTTTGAGCAGGCTGTATACGCTATTCAGTTACGTTTAATTACGGCCGACAAATTATTATCACATAATAACAACTGCTCAAGTAATATTAATATAGGCCTTAGATTAAGGACAAACTACTTCATATTAAAAAAACGTTATCAACAGCCTGCGCGCTATTACAGTTATACTTCCTTATATCTTCTTGGCTTTTAACTAAGAGCAATCAAAGCATTTTTCGCAAGTTTTGAAAAGAATACGTTTTTTAAACGGTAATTTAAATATATCGAACGAAGTACTGTAGATCTTTACCTGCGTAAATGACCTGTCTCGACTTGATTGCTTTATTTTGCTACGTTTTATTACCACATTTTTATAAGTATAGAGAGAAAATATACATTTTTTATTAATTTTTATATAATTATGGAAATCGAATTTTGGACACCAAGTCCCTTCAAATGAGTTCCGCATTTAAAACGCTCATTTAAATCATGTACAAGCGATGAAAGATCGAAAATGTACACTTAATCGGATTTTTAACATTTACGAAAAAAACATAAACTGAATTCAGTTCTTAAAAACAGTCTCTGACTCTTAATTACATCGTTGACGTTCGTTATTTAACCTTAGAAAAGCTTTTTTGGTACTACGAACGTTATATCAGCATATTTTCCTTATGCTGTTACTTAGAGTGTTGTTGCACTGACAAGCAGTAGTATATTTTAGCAGGTTCTGCCACATGGTATCTGGGCTCGAATCGTCGGATCCACTGATGACTAACCGTCACCTTCTTGGATGATGTCACCGGCCACCATCTTGGATGATGTCACCGGCCGCCATATTGGATTACATCTCATTCAGAATTTGCCAAAATTTTAAAACAATTCCGAAAGTTTCCAGCATTTCAAAAAATTCCAAAATTTCAAAAAATTCCAAAATTTTCAAAAAATTCCAAAATTCGAAAATGTTCCAAAATTACAAAAATTCCAAATTTTTTTCAAAATTTTTAAAAAATTCTGAATTTTCTAAATTCCAACATTTTCCAAAATTTTCCAATTTTACAAAATTTTTATTTCAAGGTGACTTGTAGCCGACGACAAGATCATCGAAGCCCTTGTGCCAAACTACCCCAAATTTAACTACCGCTTGTCAGTGCAACAACAATCTAAGTAACAGCATACAGAAAAAAGTATTGATATAAATTTTGTAGTACCGAAAATGTTTTTCTAAGGTTAAATAACGACCGTCAACGATGTAATTAATAGTCAGAGTGTGTTTTTGAGTACTTAATTTAATTTATTGTTTTTTTCGTAAATGTTAAAATCCGATTACGCGTAAATTTTCGACCTTTTATCGCCTGTACATGATTTAAATGAGAGTTTTAAATGCGGAACACATTTGAAGCGACTTAATGTCCGAAATTCGGTTTCCTTAATTATATGAACATTAATAAAATATAAAATAAAATATCTTTATACTTGTAAAAATGTGTAATAAAATGTAGCAAAATAAAGCAAACAAGTCGAGACGGACCATTTACGCAGGTAAAGATCTACGGCACTTGGTTCGATATATTTAAATTACCATTTAAAAAAGTTCTTTTTTTTAACATACGAAAAATGCTTTGATTGCTCTTAGTTAGTTTAAAGCCAAGAAGATATAAGGAAGCATAACTATAATTGCGCGCAGGCTGTTGATAATGTTTTTTTTTTTTAAATATGAAGACGTTTGTCCTTAATCTAAAGACTATATAAATATTACTTGAGCAGTTGTTATTATGTGATAATTATATGTCGGCCGTAATTAAACGTAACTGTATCGCATATACAGCCTGCTCAAACACCCGAGACTTACATATTCAGCTAGTAAAATATAGTAATAAGTATGTAATTTTCTGTATGATTGATACAAACATATGGACTGCTGTTAATAGTATACACTTACGATACAGGTGTAGTTAAAAGCATGTTTGTAATATATATAGAGCGCACAAAAAAATTTATATTAAAAGTACTTATTTTTCACAAAATTTCAGCTATGCATGAATATCCGCTGCTGTAGGATTATTTTACACACAGTTATAAAAAGCGAAAACTATTACAGGTGAATGTGAAGCGTTAACATACAGTCCTTAATTCGAAACTAATATATTAACTATTATATTTGAGATTAATTCTTTACCACTCTACCTACCGCAACAAGAAGTTGTGCCAAGTTCAGGTGCCTGCAATGTGAATAACGACCTTGCTTTACCTAATTCTTTAGGCATCGTTACTTGAGGCTAGTTAAATACAGGAATAATGTTCTGCTAGTTTGTGACGCGACTAGAATAAAGCTGACGGGAAAGTCGTGCGTGTCACAGACGGTCAGTACAAATGCCGCCGACTTCAACACTAAACATCATTTCCGTAACATATTAATATTTCCCATTAGTTTTTTTTTATTATGTAAAGCCTATACGCGGACGAAATAAGAGAACAAAATAGAAAGTACGATCGCGATGACTTAGTCCTTGGTTTGGAGCTGGAAAACTATACTCTGTTCACTCTAAGTTGAGTTCTGAAGTAAACAAATAACGTAATATCATTGCACTTCGCTAGATTCTAATTGTCTCAATTTGTGCATCGCGCCGAAGTACTATTTCCAACCGACAAAATTGTGTACAGTCGATATCATAGGAAACTACAATGCCCTACATATTAAAACAATATTGCGTGAAAATTGTTTGTACGTGTTATCGACATACGGAAACAAAAATTACATAAAAACTTTATAAAAATATTGACATCATGTGCAATTACAGTATATTTCTAAATTTAATTTTAATTATCAAGCCATGACTAACAATTGTATTCAAATATTCTGGTACTAACGTAACGAAAATTTGGTACTACTTGCAGAAAAATGTTGTCAACAAAATGAGTGATTAAACATACTGTAAAGTCCTCCTGGATTATTTTGTACTTCGTTTTGGAAAAAATTTCATTTTATAAATCACCAAACAATCTGTCGATAATTCACAACACATATTTTTTTCAAAAAGTGCTATGCGAGATTTTTATTCTTGCCTTACGAACATCACCACAGTTTGTTCAGTAATGAAGACATATCCATGTTTCGAAAACCATGCAAGACATTTTCACTGTTCATGTCCAGCGTCACATAACCTAATCTACAAGCTGTAAACATAAACCGACGCGAGGACGGAATGAAATAAATCACGGAATTTCGGTTCGGACGAACTGGAACGGAAAATGGATTCACGGAAAAACTATTCGCAGTAGCCACAACATTGACGCGTTAATGTCCGAAAATACTTTGAAAATATAAAACATTATATCTGATTATGATATTTCTGACATTTTTACTGTGGTAATTATTACTGAACTAAAGTATCGTACATCTCTAATACTGACAAGTGTACCAAGAAACTCGTACGTTTAACAGTGCGTCAGTCGTTAAATAGCTCGTGAATCAACTGTACGGACATGTCATCCGCTAACCATAATTTTAATAATAAACATATAGCGTCGTAGATTGTGTTTGCTACGTCTGTACATTTTAGATATTTGTTAATAAAACGCTCTCATTAAGTGAGGGAGTGGTAAATTTATACGTACACTACAGATAACAAAGATCTATTTCTTATTAAAGACCACAGTGCACGGCAGTCGGCAGCCAATGAACATGTTTGTTTATAATTAGCTTTGTTTATCCTAAAACTCAACTTAAAGTTAATTGAGAATATATATATTTATTACTTTTTATCATCGATTATAGATGTGGTTTTAATAAATTTATACTCATGACGGATATAAAATTAACTTCCACACTATATATACTAGAAGGCAAGACCCGTACGTAGAGCTACTTTTTCAAAACAATATTTCGTCTGCTGTGTAAACATCCTGTTGTACATCATTATGTATAGATCTATTGTACTGACTACACATTAAATTATACTTTTGGTTCCGAGTATCTATCCCTCTACTGTAATAGTGTTTGCCGGTCTCTACCATGTAAAGACATGTTAGCGTCTTGGCGAACCCCACATACTACCGCCAGCATAATTTCTCCTGTCACTGTAACTTAAACTTTGCTGTTATTGTGTCCTGAAAATTAAATTTGCTATCAGGAAACCTACAGCACACAGTAAAAATATGTCGAGCCATGTTACTGTTTCCAAACTATTCCTCTCGTGTTTTTTATATACCAATATTCAAACTAGTACCTACCAGCCCCGCCGAGTCTCACGAGAACTTAGGCCAGTTTAATGATTTCTTATCATCACAACTAACTGTCATAGTGTTCGCTATCGAATAAAGTCCTGACCAAGGAAGATTTGTCCAGTTGCTAAGAAAACCACACTTATATGGGTATTGTAAGGTACAAATTCTTTACTTCCTGTTGTTCATAAGTATTTTTTTAATAGTATTACATAATTAATCCGGACTGCAGTACATACAGGGTGCCGTATGCAATGCGATTAACGTTTTTAAGAGACAAAGTTCTTAACCATTTTCAACACTAATATATCGGTTATTTGATACAGTACGCACCAGTATATAATCAATATATTCGTGTTTTTTTCCCACCTATAACACTTCGAAAGGCAAAAGCAGAAGATTCGAACAGTTAATACTGAATTCCTATACCTAACATATAATGTAATCTAGCTAGGTGAAGAAACTGAAAATATTACGCACTGTTAAATGATAAAAAAAAAAAAAATATTACGAAAAAATTAAATAGGACCTAACAAGTGTACATACATCCGACTGTATGGGGTTTATGTTATTTATGTCATAGGCTATGAATGCTAGCAAAATGTAAATATAGTGTACGCAATAAGTTAATAGTGAGGGTAAATAATCAGTTGCACATGGTGCCACGTTCAGTTACAGTTTGTCGTTCGAGTACTATCTCTGTACACACAGCCTACTTAGAGTGCTCATCAAGTGAGCTACGTTGAGCTCATCGCACTATTTAGCCAGTGAATAGTGTATTAATAAAGATTTTAGGTTAGAGTAAAGAGCAACAAGAGATTATTGGGTAAAGTTTGCCTGGTTTGTAGAAGAACGAATTAGCGTACTGGAAGGAGAGTATTCTTCATTTAAAATTAGTTCTTGTAAGTTATGTGGTAAAGGCTTTACTTAGTGAAATAACACGCTGAGATATGAGAAGATCTATGACTTCAATCCCTTGCGAAGACTAGTTGATTAAGCATTTTACATACCTGTAATGACAAGGCCAACAGAGAAGTAACTACCTGCTGGAAGTATTGCAAGAAGCAGTGCACCGAATTTTGCAATGCTCATCGACTTGAAGCAGGTTGTGAGCACCACATGAAATGAAATTTGCTGACGTGCAATTACTGCAGTTTCCAGTTCACTCGCCGTGAAAATCTGACTATGCACATGAAGATCTGCAAGGGTAAAGTAGTACGGCGAGCTCTGAAAAGGCTATGAGTACAACCGCCAGAATCTGCTCGGCAATCCTGCTCCAAGACGTCATCAACCACCTGAAAATCGTAGTAGGGTCTGATATGACAGTAAAGTTCGGATTCGTCGATAAGGAAACTGTATTCTGTGAGAATGTGAAGACTTACATATCTGAGACTGATAACACTAATAAGAATACCTGACTTATATGTACGTATGGAAACATCATAGGATGCAGTAGTTAAAAAATAAAGTGTATAACTGAGAAGCCATAAAATTCTTGCTGGAATGCGATTATGTGAAGCAAGGACGAATCGATGACATCGGTGGATGGTGTTGGGAACGTGTATTGGGACATGTTTGCAGGGTGTTGCGGCATGTGTGGAGGGTGTGGGGAAATGTGTGGAGGGTGTGGAAACATGTGTAGAAACATGTTTTCAGGGTGTGGAGACATGTGTGGAACATGCAGAGACATATGAAACATGTGCGCAGCATGCGGTTTTATGTGAGGTGCATGCGGTTCTATGTGAGGTTACCACAGTATTTTGTGAGGTGCCTGCAGTTTCATGTGAGGTGTCTGCTGTTTTATGTGAGGTGCCTGTAGTTTTATGTGCGGTTCTTGCAGTTTTGTGTGTGGTTCATGCAGTTTAATGTGCGGTTCCTTGTTGTTTTATCTGCGTTCCTGAAGTTTTAATATGATTCCTGCAGTTTTATGGGAGGTGCCTATAGTACTATGTGTGGAGGGTGTGGGGGACATGTGTAGAGGATGTGCTAATATGTGTGGAGCATGTGGAGAGTGCACGGAGCCATGCACAACATTATTGATAATTGTGTAGAGGGCATAGATTTGTATGGGGAATGCACAATCTTGTGTGGAGCCTGTGGTACTATGTGCGAGTTTGTGGAGATGTGTGCGGAGTCTTCAGTGCTTTGTGGGGTGCCTGCACTGTTATGTTAGATGCTTACATAGTCGTGTGAAGAGTACGTTTAGTTGTGTAAAGAGTGTACATAGGTGTGTGAGGGGATGGTTGTTAAGAGTGTGGATACGTGTGTGGAGGGGTGAAGAGAGTATAACCACTGTCACTTTAATGTAAATTACATTGGTGTGGTTATAACCACAGTAATTTGCTTAGAAGATTTTCGAAGAAACTTCCTGTGTATTTTAACAACCTAGCATATGATTAAATCTTTAATTTCGCAAAACTGTCATAGGTCAGCAAAGGCATTACTGTTATCCTACACAACGAAGGGGGAAAAATGCATTGTGAAACTTCTCGGTGACAAGTTCACCATACAGTGAATAGACAGTTTTGGTTTCATGTTCAGCGGCCTGGCGACATTAGCTGTAAATCTGTCTGTATCAGAATTCTGCAAGACTCACCTAGTAAAAAGGAAGGGAGTGTTTCCCTATGGCTATGTCGACAGTATCGGAAGATTAGAAGAAACAGAGTTATCAGCATAAAATATGTTCTTCAATCGACTGACAGATACGCACATTAGTGATTCAAACTACGAATATGACTGACTGTGTGGGAGAAATTCGCTTGCAAAAATCTGAAGAATTATTTTAGACACCTACTTGAAAACGGACACTCTCCTACTCGCATAGTATTTGTAATCTTTCGCAGCCTCTGTCTAGAAACAAACGGACTGGGACTGTGTGCATTATGTAAGTTTAGCCGGATATGCATTGGATACTATGCTGAAGGTAACAGCAGTGAAAATCGAACTGCTGACAGATTACGACATTAACATATTCCTCGAGACAGGCATTCGAGGTAGTGCGGTTTAGTGTGTGAAGTGATACTATGTTTCTTACAACATGTATGATGATGAGAAATACAATCCTAAGCAGCCAGAAATGTACATACAGTATCCGGATGCTAATAACTTGTATGGTTGGGCTATGAGTCTGCTTCTACTTATAAGAAATTTCAAGTGGCTCAGTACAGAACTTGACATAATGAGTGTGTTGGACATCTCCCACATGGAATACATCATTGGATGTGATGTAATGTATCCTCCTGACCTACGCAAGGAACACAAAGATCTACCATTTCTGCCGATAAACAAATGTCCTCCAAAATCATCACAGAATAAACTGTTGACTACATTGGCCACTAAGAATAATTGAATCTCTCACTATACTACGCTCAAACAAGCCGTTAGCCATGGATTTAAGATTGAAAAGAATTTGTAGCATGTTCGAGTTTTAATAAAGTGCCGGGCTAGAGCCATTCATGAAGCTGAACATGGCTAGGCGTGTAGCAACAACAAATTAGTTTGAGAAGGACTTTATAAGCTGGCCAACAAGGCAGTCATGGGATGCTCATGATATACAAGCGCAACAGCCAAAGAATGAGTATTGTGTGTAATGAAAAGCAACTCAAGAAACTAGTTCCTAAATATGCCTTCAAAGACAGAATTATTTACTCAGAAAACCTGTTGCTTGTGAAACTTGACCATGAAGCAGTCTTGTTCGATAAGGCTATCTACTTCGGCCTTGCTGTACTTGACCTGTTGAATATGCTGGTGTACCGATTCCATTATGATATAATGAAGGCTAAGTATGGTGATGACTTGCAGTTAGTCTACATGGACACGGACAGTTTCATCTACGAGATACGAACAGAGCGACCTTTGTCAAGACATGCTCACCGATCCTGACTTCCATGATGAGTTTAATACGTCAACCCATCCTGTCGACCATCGTTGCTACGCACCTCAAAACAAAAGAGTTAGAGGTAAATTTAAAGACAAATGTAACTGTGTGCCTATGACAGAGTTTGTAGGCTTGCATGAGAAGATATATATAATCATTCAGGTGTTGTGAAAGTTAATGCAAAAAGGCTTAAGGAATCCAGAAATGTGTGATAAGAAAGTCTACACAATAAGCTAGAACGATATTATCTGACAAAGTCTAGTACCTATCGCAACGCCCATATGCTAGAGGACCACAATGAAGAGAGGCTTGGTACACTACTAGCAGCTACAAGAATTAACCATGTGACGAGAAGGCTACCGAAGAAATCACGATACTCCCTAATACTACATCGGGATACTGTTTAAGGAACATCACAGCATCGCTGAGGACAGTTACCGATGCATAGTAAACACTCGATGTCTTACAACTGCTTGAGAATGTTATGTATACAATAGTTCTGACACCTATGGAACAACCTCAGATATTTTATGTTCAGAAAAAAATTTTGTGGATTTTTAATACACGAACAGTAATCCAAAGTTATAGCTACAGGCGAAAAATATAATAAATTGCATATTGTGTGCAATCGTCTACATACAAGAAAAATACGAAAGTATTACAAGTTAGTGTGCGACACAATAAACCACACACCAAAGGTCAATGTACCAGAAAAAATATCTTAAAACCAAATATTTAAACTAACAACAGTCTTTTGAGGCCTAAAACAGAAAACCGACATGTAATATCCGAGAGGGATAGAGAGGAGGAGGGGAGGGAGGGAGGAGAGTGGAGCAAGAGGGAGGATAGTGGTGGGTGAGTGAGGAGGGGGTAAGAGGAGGAGGGGTGGGAGAGAGAAGGAGGGGAGGAAGAGAGAGGAGTTTGGAGAGAGAGGAGGGGAAGTTGAAGAGAGAGATGGCACATGTAAATCCATAAAGACAAACAAGATAAAAAATGTTTAAAGCGATACACAATTTAAAGAAAAGTAGTACAAGACATACATACAAAGGTAAAAAGTGTTGGGTTAAAGGAAGAACGGATATAAGGCAAGAAATGTGACTTGGAAGGAGGGCAGGTCATGATAGATAAGGTTAGATACAGGCAAAAAAATTAAACAAATTAAAATAAATAACATATTGTACACAATCATCTACATACAAGAAAATTACTTAAACCAAAGTACGAATAGTTACTGTGCGACACTAGAAACCACAAACCAAAGTCCAACATACAAGAAAATAAATAAAACCAAATATATAAAAACGAAAAAAAGTCTTTGGAATTCTAACTCAGGAATCTAAACAGGAAAATGCAATATCTGTGAGGGAGAAAGAGGGAGATGGAGAGAGAGATGATAAGAGTTGAGGGAGAGATAGAAGAGAATGCTGGAGGGAAAGAGGAGCTGGGTGAAAGGAGAGAGAAGCACAATGGAGAGAGAAAAGAGGGTGGAAAGAGAGTGGAGGGAGAGAAAGAGAGGAGGAGGTTTTAGGGAGAGCGAGGATGGAGGAGGAGGTTTAAGGGAGAGCGAGAAGGGTGCAGAGAGAGAGAGGATAAGGGCCAAGCACATGTAAATCCATAAAAAGTATAACAAGACAGACATACATGGGAAAACACATGTTTGGTTATAGGAAGAACAGAGACAAGGCTAGAAATGTGACTTGTTAGAAGGACAGGTTAGGTGAGGTTGGGTTAGGTTAGTTTAGGTGAGGTAGCACTCCTAATGGTGGGACTTGAAAATGGAGACAGGCTGAACCATTAGTACACAACACGTATGCTATCTGGCAGACGACACTGGACCCAAGATGATTGGTATAACTATTAGCTCTTCTGGTGGATAGGCTCAGTACCAAAGTCTTAATAATCAACGCCACCTAGGAGTAGATCTGTAACTACTGGTAGCCCTACCTAGAGAGCAACTATATAGGTAATACGAAAAAAACACGATGGAGGTGGAGCCAATGAGGGTAGCTAGGAATAAAGACAACGGACAGTAACCAAGATGGTGGGTAGGCCATATACGAATAATTACGAGATAAATACTGAACAGATCCGGTGATCCGGCTCCTGGGTTCCTGCAATAGAATCGGCTATACTCTACTACTTATATATATATATATATGTGTGTGTGTGTTAATATTTATTTATTCATTAAGTGTTATTTTAGTTATGTATAATGAGACTAATTCTACATATCCTACGTGACTATGTTCTTTATTTGTATTGGGAACCAGTACAATAATTACAGGTATTTTTTACCAGTGTCTATCTCGTCCACTCTGTAACCCGCTTCTTTCATGTTGTTAAGAATATCTTCGACCATTTCTTCTAGTTGTGAAGTGGACAAAATTAGGGCCTTCACATTTTTATCGTGATGTAGCAGATTTCGGCTCTGAAAAATAAACGGAAAATTTGGAAATTAATAAATGACTTGCTTTGCCAATCTTGTGAAACATTCTTTAAACAGACTGTTCACTTTATATATACTAAATCTTATTACCTGTTTAATGAGGATTCGCACAAAAATCAACACAACAAACACTATTTTATAAGAAATTATATCCGTCAAGAATTTTAAGAAGCAAATAAAAATACATTTTTTTTACTTTCGTAGTTTAATGGGTAACATTTTAAAATTGTCAAGGTGTTATTGCTTTAAGTTCATTTAATCAAAAGAAGTAAAAAGATAGACTGTCTAAAAGAATATGTGTTACAAACAAAAAAAAAATTAATATCTTGGTATGCATCCATCATATCGTTATGTATGAAAGTTAGTAAATGTGCGATTTTTTTTTCATTATAGTTTATAAGGCTTTTTATTTTTACCAGAGAAACGGCTTTTGTTAAGCTAACACAAAATTGTTGCTTTGTCTATGTAATTTTCTTGGTTATATATATATATATATATATATATATATATATATATATGATTTTAACGCATTGCCTTGATAACGAACAATATTTTTTTCCATCATGAAATAATGTTTCGTTTCGTCATTTCTAACGTCTATAATGTTAGAATTTTGGTTTTTGTATGTAATTATATCAAAAACAATATGTCGTAACCTTGAATGTAGGTTTTTTAATTTCATAACATATGCACTAAATGCTTTTTCCCTTCACTGTACATTGTTTTGTACTTTTAAATAGAAAACCGTTGGAAACCCAGCTGCGAAAGAAATTACTTGTAAAACTACAATGGTTGTCCTTGTAATAAAATAAGAAGTATATGTTTGTAAAATTACAAGATCTAGCCTTGTATATGTACTTGCAATAATGAAAAAAAATTAATTTTATATCCACGTTTTACTTTATTAATGACACTAAACTTATTTATGAAATAATTTCAAACAATCCATTGTATATTAAATTAATTTAAAAAAATAATAACTCGTTGAAGAACTCAGATTCGAACCTGCATCCCCGCTTCTTACCCTTAGACCACGGTTAACGTACCTTGTCTATTATATTTGTATACATTCGACTTACATTTCCATGATAGTTTTTTTTTTTTAATTTTGAAGTATGCCATTTAATATTAAATTTTACTTTAGTCCAAAAATATGCTTTTCAGGGGATAAAATTTTTGCTAAGCAATGTAATTTCTGACGAACATGTGATTTGACAGACTACAAATCTTTCTTACGTTTTTACAAAAAAAAATCCTTCTAACTTTATGAACAAATAATTTTACCAGGAAAGTTTTTATACATTTACAAAAGTTTGCAAAACTGCGAATAATGCTTAAACGCATAAAATATATTTTATTTTTTACAAGGATTTGTAAATTTACAAAGAAAATTTTGCAAACATTGCAAATTTCTAGAATGTACTTTAGGTGTTAAACGGTAGTGAACGTAAACACAGTGAAAGTTTTAAGCTCCTCCACATTGAACAAAGTTCATCACAGCTTGCATGCATGAAGGTTATTATTGCAGGTAAGGATATTATTTCAACCTTTTATAAAATTATTTACAGTGTAGGCCTAAACGCTTTAATCAAACGCATTTCACGCCAATGACTTGGAAAATATCTACTTCAGTATATCATTTAAGGCAGACGCCTTTAAGGAAAACTGTTCATAGGCAAAATGTTTTTACAGCAAACGTGTGTTAATTAGATTGTATGTTCTTTTCCAAAGATGAGAAAATTTGATGCAAACGGTGTTGGGGCGAACTACGGTAGGCATAGTTATAATTTTTTAGAGGAATAATTTCTGCATTTTGTCAGAGAGTTAACTTGTATTTAAAATTTGATTCGAAAACGTCTACAAGATGAGTAAATTTTGCATTTGCTATCGTATTGACTGACAGAAGCACGTTAATTCTATATCTACTCAAAATGTGGTGAGACATGCGTTGTGTTACGAGCTTCGTAAAAACGGTGATATACAGTGTTTTAGCTTTGAAACATGTTGAAGTGCTCTGACATAACATCGTATCAGTGATAATAATTGTTGCTTTAGAAGCACTATCATATTTAATGATTTTATGTGACAAACACATTTTTCGCTAAGGGTTTATGTTGTAGGTAGAAGATAGAAGACTACAGAATGGTAAGAGCTTGCCTTATTTTACACTGCACCGTCAGTTATTCATAAGCGAATGTTCTATAAGTTGTTTAACTTTCACATGATACATATTATAAATTCTACAAATGGCATCATTTACAGTGACTGTTACTATGGCTTTTGAAATATAATTAGTTACGATTTAAAACCGTCACAAATCAGATACAGCTTATTTGATGTTATGTATAAATTCGTATTTGCAAAAATTACAAAAGTATATTGTTTATCATTGTCGATATAAATACAAGTTACATATTTTTGTGTTTGCGTATTTTATTCTGAAATGTAAATACCTAATTAATTTTAAAAGAAAAGAGCATCGTCGTGTTTTCAATACTCACATATAATTTCGATCAATTCATGATTTCCATTTTAGCGACTATTTTCCCCCTTTAAAAGTTAAAATTTACCGACAAACTAGTGAAACTAGGGAAGATATCAAACGAAGCTCTATTAGGCATATTTAGGTAGTGTTTCAAAAGGGAATATCGTGTGCATAACAGAGGGATGCATTATATTTCTTAATATAATTTTAAAATATTTTTTCATGTCCGTAAGAAACACAGCAAACTGTAAGAGTTTTGCAACTCCTGTATTAATATGTAACTGCTTAAAATTCAATGAACATATTTAAGAGCTAACGTATTTCTGAAATTTGTTGTAGAAATCGTTTATGCATTGCTCAATACAGTATAATCATACTATCAACCTCCTAAGAAAAGACAAAATGAAAAGACAAACAGACAGAAATAGTGTTAAACATTACAAAAAATACAGACGAAAGAACAGAAATGCATTACATACAAAATAAAACTACGTATTGTAGACCGGAAAAGTACTTAAGTACAGACAAAACAGAACAAATAGTGACCTAAAGGCACAGATGAATACAAGATAATTAATAAATTAAGCATGTAAGCTACTTAGTTGATACAAATACAATCATAAAGAATATTAATTATATTTAAAGAAATAGTAATGAATGAAAAATAATTTCTAAGTGGGATTGCATACAATAGAGAAACCAAAATGTATGACTCATTTATGTCTCTTTCATAAAATTTATTTTTATAATTACTACTTTTAGTTATATTTGAAACACTGTTGGTTATATATTGTGACAAAATATGATCATACGTACTTCATAACGATATTACTGAGAAAATATTTTATTAAACTGGCCATAAACGATGTATTAGGTAAAACTTTTAAATTTTGTCTCTAATATATTACAAGCTATCAGGATAATGATGCATACATATAGTACATTTTAATGTTTGATCGTTGATACTTAATTTCGTCATACGCTTTGTAAGTGGAGTTCTAACTTTTAATTTTATTATGTGTTTACAAAGCATTACAATTCTGGATGCTTCATAATTACAAGAATACTCAAAGTTGTGATTTGCTTATTTTCATACAATTTTGGTGGCAATCGTTTGCTGCATGCTGCACAACTCTAATACGAATGTAACACATATATTTTTTAATAAACAATACTAAAATAGAACTGCTGTTACGAAGCCGAAATTCTGAAGGGAGTAACAATGTTACTAAAAGCGACTTTTTTCGGTTGCTTCACTTTGACAGTATATTTAGGTTCACGTCTCTTAAGACCTCGTTGTTAAAGTGCCATAAAACCCTCTCACTCTTAGGTTCACGTGTTCAAGTATATGTCAAAATTTCCTGTGTACAAAAAGTATGTATATGGTGTTCTTTCATGCTTCGTGCCATAAGTGAAATTATTCTCTTGCAAACAATTTTCAACATAGAATTATATATAGATACCTACTAAGACAATAATATTATAATCAAACCAAATTAAACGTGCCTTAATAAATACCCTTAATGTAAAATAATGAAAACAAATTCCCAGTACCAATTTAAATCTATGAAACACCAAACGCATTAGCCCTACATATGTGTTTTGACTGAAACTGAAAACTGAATCACATTTGTTTAAGTTTAAGCCAAACAAAAAACACGTGAGTCAATGGCCAAATATGCTCTTAAAGCATGGTATGTAAAAAACTACAACATATCGTAGATCTTGCCTCGCAATAATTCAAGCAGGTGACAAGAACTAGCAATCACGTACCAATTACAAAATGTGCTACATGGAATACTAACGCCCCCTTAAATAAAACTGCCGAGCTACGTACTTTTCTCAAATAACATGAAGTCCAGATAATAGCGATAATGGAAACACCACAGTAGAGTCTTTCCGCAGAACTTCTTTATATACGTACCGAGATCTCGCATCACTCGATCCAGGAGAACATCGTAGAGTACACAGGAGAAATGGAGTAGCCCTGAGCATTCGCTTTAATATTACTTGCGACCTAAGCAAAATATATGTCACTACTGTCACGCAGCGAATCCTAGGGAAGCAGTGTACTCGACTAGCTGTGTATGTTCCGCTTGGGAATAAAACAGTACAAAGAATTTTAACACATCTACGCAGAATATCCACAACACGTCTGGGCTTGGGTGGTCTGATAGTTAATCATCGTGTTTGGTATTGTGTCCGTAACATACAAAATTATATGACTCTCTACATGAACGCAGAACACTTTCATTTCATGGCGTGTGCTACGTACAATCCAGCAAACAATCAATGAACTGTTAGCCACACCCTACGAACATTACATACGAACTTGAATTTATCCATGACCTACATTCTAATAATTTTTCTGTGACTACTACACTCTAAGATACAACCACAGATGATCAGTTTTCACGGCTCAGGCAAAAATAAAACTAGGAATGATATACAACATTAATATACTCCGTTATAGCACCTTACTCAAGACAAACACACTACAATTGAACTCTAGACAATATCAGTAATCTAACAGAAACCATTAAAGGTTTTGTGCAAACAACAATCCTCCACAAGGCCAAGGAAACACATCTCGAATTCCTTCTCGTTGACAAAATAGAATAATCACACAGAGTGTCTGCTAGAACTTCAGGCTATTGTTGTACAAAATTAAACTCGACAAACTACAGAAGAATATTAAGACTGCAATTACTGCTCGTGTAAAAATCTCTGAACACCAGTTAGCTGACAACTCCTTTTGCAGGGCAGCAAGAAAACTTCGAGAGACATAATTACCATCCCTCCATTCCACAACACGGTGCAAACAGCGAAGCAAACTCTATGCATGAGAGAACCGACTTTCTCGCACCTACTGTAGAAATGGCTTTCAAACCAAATACAAACCTCTCAAACTCGGCCTGCATAGCTGAAATTATACAACGAGTTAGACAACTCCTACAAACACCACCACAGTTGGAATGACACTACTCTCCCGCAAAACTACAGGCTTGTTACCCTTCTTTACTCGCTATCAAAGGTTGCCTGTATAGCTGAAAGTAAACACCGAATGAGACAACTCCTACAACACCACCACAGTTGGAATAACAATACACTCCCGCAAAACTACGGGCCCATTACCGTTCTTAGGTCACAATGAAACGCTTCAAGTACACATTGACGAAACCAAATACTACAAGACTGTCAATTTTGGTTCAGAATGAGCCACTCTACCACACACCACTTCACATATATCAAAGAACATACAACTAATGCATTTGATAAACCTCAGTACACTGAGGCTCTCTTTCTTGATATTGAAAATGCATTCGACATAATCGGGCATGTAAGTCTACTACATAATATCAACCAACCAGACTGTTATCTGCATCTCATTGCTTCATGCAGAATCTTTGGAAATTCTTCACGCATTTCCCTTGATAAACTCACAACTCTAGGACATCACAGCATTGGTATTTCAAGGAAGCATACTTGGTCCACAGTTATTAATATTCAAGTACTTGTTATTTTCACAGCTCCCAGAGCACAAATGTCATTCTATGCTGACGATATAACCCTATTAGCCAGCTTAACCAGAGCTCACCTAAAGTCCACAAAGTTCAGGAGGTACTTAACTTGTTGAAACACCGGTTCACCGACTGGCATATAGCTGTCAACGTAAACAAGTCATAAGCCTCTATTTTCTCGAATCATGAAGATCCTTGCGTCCTGCAAAAATCTCGGCTCTTTGCTACAGATATAGTCTAAAATTTGTGTAAAGTACTTGAGTTTTCACACGTGGACTTCAAACATAAAAGGAGTAATAATGTTACAATGACTCTGATGCTCCTTACTAAAAAGTGGCATAGTTGTACCTGCTCTAGGACGTATCGGGCCCAATATCACCTTAAAATGACAAACTATTATACACAGCCTGCATTCACCACATACTAACATATGCAGATCCAGCTGGCGGTTACGCAGCTTAAATTCACATCAGGATTCTTCACGTAGTGCAAAACAAAGTCTTGAAGAGAGTGGCATAATTCTTCGTGTAGGTGCCTACAACTCCATTCCTTTGGAAAATCTCAATAAACGCTATAATGGAAACTATATATAAAAATTGCTACAGTTTCATACAAGTTTCCGACGAACCAACCATGAAAAACCTTTAATTAGAATGTTGGGTCAATAACAACCTGAGAAAATTTTGACGAACAACTGGCCGTAGTTCCTTATACCGAAACCACTGTAAAAATGGAGTGTCCTGGCCAAACATCTCAATAAAGATACAATCCCTTATATGCACACCGTATTTTTTTAAGTTCAATAAAATCTTGTAATTTATTACTTCACTTATTAAAACCAATTCGTACATTTACTTATCACTCGACTTGAGTGTACATACCAATCGCAGACATCATTATCACCTTAAAAACCAGTTATATAGGACACAAAAAATAGTGGCAAATAATATACTGTTTTACATGTCATAATGCTTGTGCATAAACTCACAGAAACTATGTAAAAACATCAAGTGAACAAAACTAATGGCCGATTCTATAGACCTCTTTCGAATGACAAGCAACTGCTCACCGATGTTTTCTCTATGGGGATAACAGTTGGTTGTCATTCGAAAGCCGTTTATAGTTACGGCCCTAAATCCTCCAGGTTCCAATCATGCCTTCACTTACTCCCAACATCAATAGGGAGGCTGTTTCTTTTTTCTTTTCTTTGACGGTGCGCGCGCGCACGTACACATACACACACTGTCTCGGAGAGGCAGGAACGATGAAACTATTCCGACAAAGTATTAGGAGACAAGCCCTGAACTGGAGGTGTGTGGAGTCACAGCTTTCGGCTATGTTTATTCTTTAAAAGGAAGTATTTTCAAGTAGAAAGAAAGATTTTTGTAAAAAATGCAACATAGCGTATTTAGATAAAAGTCTTCATTTACTGCTATTTACAACGATAAGAGAAAAAAAAGGTGTAGTTAATTATAGTTAAAACATCTAACTCGTACTGCTAGGTGACACTGTTTACAATACGTAAATAGATGCGTGAGTAAAGGGCAGTACAAGGCTGAGTTTTTATCATTTCCCTTATGTTTAGATTATACTGACGTACTTCTCAACTTAGATTTACTTTGTCTCTTGCCTCGACAATTACTTGGTTGGAAAAAATGAAAAGAATATATGGTTTTTAAAAAACATTGAAAATGCTTTATCGTCCAAAATATACAGCATATCGGGAATTTTTCTAAATTATTCATATTGGAAATTATTTACAGTTTATTTAAGCTATCATCTACCTACAAAAATGGGCAGCTCGCTGTAATTTCGACTCATTTAAATGACATACCATAAGCGAAGGTGACTTTGGGGCACTTTTAGACAATTATATTTTTCATGTTGGTCAACTGTGAGAAAATTTTTAATAAATTTAATACAGACATTTATTATTTGGATGTTATAGCAAGTAAATTTATTTACTCAGAGCTGTCATACATGCGAAAATTATCTTTTGGAATGTCCCAAAGTCAGCCTACCTGTCTAAAGTTACCCCCGCTGATAGTATACGATTTGAACAAAACGAAAAATTTTCCCGGAAACTTATTATGACAGAATAAAATAATAAAACCGTCATTCTCGACCTGCAGAATCTCCTTAGTTTGTTATCGCATTTAGCAGCATAATAAATAAAATCTGAACTGTATTTGGCCACTAAAGGTGGTTAAACGCAACTTTATGGACACTAATCATTAGTAATCAATTAAAAATAAATTGTATATAGTTTTCTAACACATTCTAATTTACCCACTTACTAAATCCTCCAGATAGTTTACCGTAGTGCCTATCAGGTCTTGTTTGCCAAAGTCTAATAGTATCTTGGCTGTAAAACATTGCGTTAAACATTTATATATTTCACAAAATACTCAAGGTCATCATTAGCTCCAACTACCAAGAACATGTTGAAGTTATATACGCCGCTGTCGTGTGCCTCACGTCTTATATGTTCGGAAAATTGTGGTTGAGTGGTTTTGACACTTTGGTTACATAAGCACACTTTTTAAATCAAAAGAGCTCCATAAATAACAGGTGTCAGAGGAAGACAAGGGAATAACTGAATTATTTAACAAATAGCGTGTGAATTTAAAGTTCCAATCTGCAACATAATTACTAAGTTCATTCATGGTCCACATTGATTTTAAGGATATGATGAAAATTACTTACGCTATAGTTGAACTAAAACGTCGTCAGCATTACAAAAAAAATATTTTGAGCAAGACATTACTCAGTTAAAAAAAAATAATTATAAGGGCTGCAAAAGTGTTATCGGGATGTAATATATTTGTAAAGAAAAAGGGAAACTATATATTTAAATAGGCATTTTAACACTTTATCGGGTACCATGAA
Source organism: Medauroidea extradentata (assembly GCA_003012365.1). Lineage (NCBI taxonomy): Eukaryota > Metazoa > Arthropoda > Insecta > Phasmatodea > Phasmatidae > Medauroidea > Medauroidea extradentata. Next base: position 63,733 of record PNEQ01092996.1, on the reverse strand, counting down.
AAGCAGTTTTCTAAAAATACATCATCTTCACATTTTAGCATGTTATTGCATTACTAACGACTAGAAGAAAGTGAGAGACATTGGCACGCGCAGCTATTGCCCCGTTGCTGTTACGATCAAAATACTACGTGTCACCTGTCGTATTGATTTCTATACTTGACTTCAAATTGTGACTCTGCCATTCAACTGAATAAAACATTAGAAAAAATCCAAAGCCCACCTCTGTCATTAATTCGTTCGCATTGAGTTGTAACATTTTGAGATACTTCCGTCTGGAAAATCACATTTTTGTTCATTTCGGAGGGTTTAAAAACATAATTTTTTATCTTGTTTGCCGTTTTTAGTAACAATTAGTCGTAACATGGAATGTATTTTCTTTACACACTCGGGAAAAATGTCAAACAAACACATAGAACTCACAATGATTGAGTCATGATTATAACTCCCAAAGTGTATTTTTTTACACTACGGTAGTTCAAATATTCTATAAGTTTCGGAATTGAAATAGAAATAATAAAATTTTCTTTCCGCTAGAGGGAAAAAATGGGGTGGTGAAATTCACATTTACAATTCCCTCATTAACTGTATTGGGCGACAACTGTGTTATTTACAGACATACATTAAAAAGGAAAGAACTTCTAAATACAAATTTATATCCGACATGTTTACAGAGAGTATTTAAGTATAGATGTAAGATACCATGTGTTTTATTTCCGAGGTACGCTGCAGTAAATTAGTGGCACTTCTCCATACCGATTTCCACAAATTTAAGGAAATGCAGTGTTTGTTAGCTTGGCTTAATGGGCATAAAAGTATGCAAGCTATGTTTCAAATATTTAAGTCATAGACTATAGCAAACATGTTTGGTCGTATTTTAAGAAAAATTAACACTTGCACACGTGTGTGAATAAAGATTTGTATTTATTATCTTGACCCTATAAATAAGCGTAGCTATCTGCACAGAGTGAGTGAAGGGCAGCTACAGCACGAAAAAAAAAAAATATTCACACCGCTACATGATAGGCAGTGTGTTGTAATTTTTAGTGTAGATTGACTTAAAACAAAACTGAAATTCATATCAGTAAACAAACTGCTTGAAACCTCAATGAATTCAGTTTTAAAACAAATTCATTAGCAGCAACTATTTGCGTTCATAGCTTCAGGACACACTATGTATAAATCTTCAAACTAACGTTTTAGCAACAGAGTAGAGATACATCGATCTGTCCGATTGGTAATAATGGATTTTGCACTAGTAATGCAAAATACAATCGCGTTTGCTATTACATACCAATAACTTATAATAAGGCCAATTTTCTCGAATCACTTTCTTAAAAATTTTCATTATTTAATTTCTAACAAACTGAAATTTTTTAGAAAGTAAAACAAAAATTGGATGAAAGCTGTACTACTAAATGTGATAATTGCCTCTTTTACTACTGAAGCCTCGATAATATTAGTACGAATACTTACATAACAAATAGCACAAAGTTAAAAATATTACATTTGCGTTGCAATGACTTGTCGATACCTTTAAAAACCCTAATACAGATATCAGATGAATTAGTTTTTATGCCTTTACTATCAATTGTAGAACATGTGCCTTTAAGTAAATAAAAAAATATGTATTTCCAGTTGTATGTAAGCCTACGCCTATTTTGTGGGAGAATCAACAATATTAAATGAATTTTAAAAAATTGTAGGTTTCAAAAACAATCTTTAGTGAAATTAAGGATGTTGCAATAATTTTCTATTCAATATTTGATTTTGTGACATTATTTACGTTCGATAATGTATTCATTTGTATAAAACCCTAAAATCAGTTATTGAAAGTTGAAAACGTTATAATAAATACAAACAGTAGAGTTAAAATTAATGTCTTAAATACTATCAAGACAAACCGAGGTATAATTCGTAGTCAGGTCGTTGAGCTAGACGGCGCGGCGCCAAGTTCCAGAGATATTCTGTCTTCAACCTGCCGCCAAAACAACAGCGATGCGCGGAACTCGTCAAGAGGGGCATAAATATTAATTTTATACTATCATTTTATTTCGTCCACTGACAGCCCCATCTATCTCGTAAAACAAATAAGTTTCTCGCTGCCTATATTTTACCCTGCATTTCCCGGTCAAAAATTTTAGTGTCATTGTTAAACTTTTATTTACGTAACAAATAACTGTCATAATGAAAATTAATGAATAGCGTCATTGGCAAGACAGTTAATTAATACTGTGTAATTTTTTTAAAGTCAATAGACCGAATAGTTTTCCATTGGTGATGAGTTAGGTTTCTGCGATTTTCCGGGCGCGTGAGCATGACTTGGCTTGAAGTAACTGCGAAATACCACCCAAATGGCGGACGATTATTACAAGTCTTTATAGAGTCCTATGCTGGGACTGGACGGCTGGCAGCCAGACCGGGGCGCGCTCTGCGCATGCGTCAGCCAGGCCAGACGGACTGCTCGCCACACAGCCCTGCCTAGTTCAGACGGATCACCCGTGGTAGGAAACGCGTACTATACAAAACTTTCTCGCATTCCTCAGCCTTCGCGATCGGCGGACGATTTTGGCGACTAGGTAGTTCAAAAGATATCGTTACAAGTTATCTTCAATAATATCAGCTGTGAAAATGAAAATTGTTTACTGTAATTCCCAAATAATCAGGGAGGGCTGCAGCACTGCAGCCCAGTAGCACAAACCACCACTGTTGTCAGAACCACGGAAGATAGATCGTTACCAATAACTAGATATGTAAGTGTGTAATTAATGTTCTTTTAACTTTCGTAATGATACAGTATGATGACATGATTTTATATTGCCAGAATAACAACAAACTCTAAATGATAGTACAGGAGGTAATTAAAATAGCTTTCTGCTTAATAAGCGTTATTTTTTCCTTCAGTTACATGTACTGCTAATTTTTTTTTGCTTTAAGCCAACAATACATTGAGATTAGAATGAATAAAAATAGAAGAAATACCTTTCATATTTATTAAAGCTTAATAAAAGCGTAAAAAGTATCGTATCATAACCATAGGTTATCAAGTGTGTAAAATCGCGATACAAAAATATTGTCTTCAGTTCTGTGTTAGGATAGTTGCACTTTCAGACTCGCTACACATGCTCGTGACGCAAATGCATATAGACCAGGCATGTCAAACTCACCTGGACTGCGGGCCGTTTAATTTAGTAGTGAATGGTTCGAGGGCCACCCACGTCATACCACCATTGTAAAATTATAATGAAGGTAATTTTACTTGAGGCATCTACTACACACTATTAATAACACTTTGTTTACAATTTTGAGATAGCAAATTATTCCAATAAATGACTGAGCAACAAAAAATTAAGAAATACTAGTTTGAAAAATACAAGTGTTCCACTGTGATCATTTTTGCATTCGCAGCACAACACTTTTCTTGACTTATATAACAAAGACACAAATATTATTTTACTCGCCGACAGTAAATGCTAGTTTGAAGAAACACAAGTACTGGGATTTACCATTTTAAGCTGATCATGTTTTCCTACCAGACACTTGGCGCCGTTTGCTCGCTACAAGTTTTGGGAGATTTGGAGTTAAAGATTCTGCAGACACAACCTTCATTATCGAAGAAATATTGGCGTCAGTTAGTCTTGATCTGTGAGTAGTTTTGTTAGCTATCATGCGCGAAAACACTTGTTCACATAAATATGTGCTTCCAAAATAACACAGAATTTGTGCCACAAACTTTCGTATCTCTGGATATGCTGTCCCTCATATATGAGTAAACACTTTGGATGCCAACTTCTCTGTATTTCTCTTTTAAAATCGAGTCGCTTTGCAAATCAATTAACTCCATTTGTAGAGAAATGGGAGCTCTTTCGACATTGTAAGAAAATGGACCAGTGAAAAGATGAAACACATATTCGTTCGCCTCAAAATCTTTAAAGCGCCTGTCAAATTTATCTTTAATGTTTTCTATTTTGTCACAATATTTTGTAAAATCACAGCTTTTACTCTGATTTTGTAACTTTTCGCACATAGGGAATTATGCCAGATTACCCTCTTTTAAATGATTTTGCCAGACACTCCATTTTTTTTAAAACTAGCCAAAGTGTCGAACATGTGTGTTATCAACTGATTTTTCCCCTGTAGTTTTATGTTCAAATATTTTAAGTGGCCTGTTATATCTACCATAAAAGCAAGATCTTGTACCCACTTGTCATCCTTTAAAAACGACACATCCTCCCCTTTAATGTCCTGAAAAAGTAATATTTCTTCCAAAAGTAAATAAAACCCCTTAAGTACCTTATGACAAGACAGCCAACGTACCTCTGCGTAGTACGGCATATCCTCAAATTCACTTTCCAAGTCTTGCAGAAGAAGAGTAAACTGGTGGTGATTAAGTCCTCTGGATCGAATGAAGTTCACAGTTTTCGATACAGTCTTAAGCACATGATCCATTCTCAGCGTTTTTGAACACAGAACTTGCTGATGAATAATGCAGTGGAAATATTGCAGTTTTGGTTTATTTTGAAATTCGACTTTAAGTTTGGCTTCTAGTGTTGCTACAAACCCTTTTACTTTGCCTGTCATCACTGGAGCACCATCAGTAGTCACAGACACGAGTCTCTCGACAGGAAGTTTGTATTTCAACAGTATACTCCACGCGGCTTCACAGATATCTTCACCAGTAGTAGTTCCATGGATGGGAATCAATTTCAGAAATTCTTCAATTATCTTCAAATTGTCATCGCAAGCTCGAAGAAATAGTTCTACTTGTGCTACATCTTGAATAGCATTACTTTCATCAAGTACTATTGAAGAACACTGAAATGTTGACGATGCATCAACCAATTGTTCGCGCAAGTCATCTGCTATGTCCGCTACCCTGTCAGCCACTGTGTTTCGAGATAACGCAATTTCTTGGAACACTTTTACTTTTTCGGGGCACACATTTTCAGCTGCTTTTATTATGCATTCCTTAACCAAAGCAGCTTCACTAAAGGGTTTGGAATGCTTTGCCAATAAACAGCTAATTTCATAACTAGCTTTTACAGCCGATTCGCTACCTTGCGTGATTTTAGAAAAAACACTTTGCTGTAATTGAAGTTTTGTTTTCATTTGGTTTAATTTTTTTTCTCTTGTTTTACCTTCAAAGTTTCAAAGTGAGAGAATGTTTCTTTGTGAATTGTATCGTAGTGTCTTTTAACATTATATTCTTTAGCGACACTTATAGTATCATTGCAATTGATGCACACAATTTTACCTTTTACCTCTGTGAAAAATAACAAAGTTCCTATTTTTCTTGGAATTTTCTTCCTTCTTCAAAAACCTTTCTTTTCCTACTTGGCTTTGAGAGCGACATCACACGAAGTTCACGTTTGCATTCACAGAAAAATAGTTCTCTTCAATATTTTTATTACGCATAAATATAAACAAAAGCACAAATATTATCTCACTCACAGAATTACGAACACTAAAGTGGAGTAGTAAGTTGCACAGTAATCGAAACCATCGGCAAGCTACAGTTCACTCGATTCTCAACAGATGGCATTCACTACGATAATGGTCCGTTTCTTTGAGGGGCAGTCGTAGTACACGCGCACTCCAACAGATGGCATACAACGACATTCGTTCATAAACAATGAAATTAGCGACATCACAATTTCTTTTCCTTTTCCAACAAAATAAAATGAACAATTTATTTAAAAAATGGATGTAAGTATATTTTAAAATTCGAATTATTATTATTTTTTGTTCCTTCATTTAGGAAGGAGAAGGGCCGCAAGGAAAGTCCAGGCGAGCCGCAAGCGGCCCGTGGGCCGCCAGTTTGACACCCCTATAGACTATAGTACAGTATAGCATTCCCTGCAATGCTGCTCGAATAGGGCTACCTGTACAGAGCTAACTGTGCACGTAGTTGTAGAGAATGGTAATGCAAACAATCTGTTATTTTAGCTCCAGCTATAGGGTATAGTAAACAGAAAAATCTGTTATTCAGCGTTTATTGTACAGCAGGGTAGCCTAGTTATAATATATGGTAACTACAACTGCATTATACAGACAAGCAGTGTGCGCTGTTTCGTTTGACACGTCGTCGCAACTACCAATCTTTAAATCTATAAAAAATTATCATTATTCTCAATTCAATTTCGGTATTGTACAGTACAGCGCTACAAGTATAGTATTTCTTTTTTCTCCGACGAGCTTCCATATCTCGGGAGAAAAAGCACAACTCTTACTGTCTAAGTGGAGAGGAAGTAATGAGAGTTTGAATATAAATATTTAAAACTATATTTTCCTTTAAAAATTGGAAGTTATATAACATCAAATGCCAAAACTTTGAACTTTACTTTATAATTGGGATCTTGTAAGTCACAGCAAATTATGGGTAGGACCTGCAACACTTAAAATATTTACAAGGGTATCCACCCTTTCTTTGCGTACCTACAATTTATGTAGCATCAGGAATTTCGAACAATTAAAGAAGGTTTATTGACTGATTTTACTAATGTAACAAAAACTTCGTTCAAAACACAAATGAAGATTCTGCGCAACGATACAGATCGTACAAAATAGAAAATACTGCGTACATGTGTATAATTTTTTCGTCAGAAATTACCTCCCGGTGTTTGCAGTTGTTGGTTGTTTGAGAAACAATGACTGACACACTGAGATAGAAGTGTTTTAACTTGCCTGGACCCACAATTTTCGTTCAAAACACACACGAAGTAGGTATCTACTGTAGCGTCAGTATTCCTAGTTTATTAACGTACGGTACAAGTTGTTTGCAGTGAATGTCTACAATCATCTCTGCACCGAGAGTATACATGGCCACCCTTGTTATTTTTACAGTGGTTTAAGGCATTACATATAACTTTCCACGTTTATTTGGGGAGAAATGTATACATTCATTTTTATACATGTTCCGAGAATAATAACACCAGAATTTCCTTCCTTTCTGGATACTTAGAAACCTTGAATTTAGTCTGTCAGTCCCCGGAGCGTACACCCTTGGTGACGTCCAATTAGACAGTAAATCTTAATCAAAAAGTGGCGAATATTGGCCACTTTGGCGCCCAACCACACCTCGTGGTGTCCGAACAGAGAGCCCCCCTTCGAAGAATCAGCGGACCCCCGCGAATACCCGCGACTTCGGGGCCCGTCCACCTCGTGTGACGGCCACGACCAGAGTTCCCCTCAAACACCCTAACCAACGCGTTCGCGACACTTTCTCTAAAAACTCTACCCTTTATATTTCCAACCAATCTCAGGCTCTGTGGACTTCTGATAAAACTAAACACAGCCTTTCCTCCGTACTGGTTTAATATTTATTTTCAAAATTAGCACAGGTTGGCATTTACATACACTCTTACTTACATACAAAAACTTGGCCCTTTATTATGAATGGTATTAAAGTTAATATTAAATTTCACTGCAGGTCGTAAGCAAAGACATGCCTCTGCGCTGACCTACTTCTCACCCCCTGAGTTGTTCCCATCAATTCAAGGTCTCGTTCCAGCTCTTCTTATGTTCACAACTTTCACTTTCCCTCGGCGTAAAGGGTTAAATGACCATGAAACAATTAAAAGACTCCTCTTAAACCCTTCGCCACTCGCTAGTATGCAGAACTAACTTTAATATAAATATTATACTAAACAAATTACTGCGATTGGGTAAGATTTAATACATGATCCTTAATACAATGAAAGTTCAACGGGCTCTCTACGAAAATTATATCACAATTTACTGTATTTACATTGAACACTACACTCAATCAATATGAATGGCAAGGAGGTATATTACACACTCGCAAACTGGTGTGACTTATAAGATCTGAAGTTAAAGCAATATTTAAAGTTTTGTCATTTTGTGTTATTAAATTTCCGATTTTTAAGCGAAATTGCAGTTTTAAAAAACTATTTTCAATTTATCATGGCTTCCGTAATATTAACTTAATGCCCAAAGTATTCCATACACTTTCTGCATATTTTTTCACAAGGAACCACATGTCGGAGTTTGTCGGTGTTGTTTGGAAACAAGCTATAATTAATGACAACATACAATAAACAGTAAACAATGATAAATAAGCAAGTTTTTCTATTGTGGTTGATTATTTAATGATATTGTTGGAAACGAAAATCGCCAATTGTTGGTATTTACTAACTATCTCGTCCAAGTTTTATTCAATCAACGAAAGCGATTTTAATGTGCGGTATATAATTTGCTCTAATTTGGATTTTTCAATACCATTATGTTTCTTACGTCTACAGGGCATTTTACTGAAGCCAAAATACTGTGATCGTATTTAAAAGAAGAATTGGTTAGTTGGTTTACATCTAATAACTTTGTTTGTATTCGTTGATGATTACGTCAACGCAGTTACTATGTTTTCCCACAGTTTTCATTAACATATGATATTAACATCACGTAACTGCTAATGGTACAAAAAAGTCTGATGACATTCGACTATGCTAAGCCATAAAAACTGTATACACTTTTACAATTTTCCAAAAGAGAACGTGAAATACGTTGGGTTAAAACAAACAAATGAAGTACACGCCTTGGGGGAGAGGAGCAATACCCATAAATTTACCTTTACATAATATTTGTATTTCATCTGCCGTTCAAGTTTTTTTAGGCAGGTGGACTGTCTAAAGTTGGCATTAATTTGCAATTCCTTATAAGAAATTAGGAATTTTTTACTCCTGATGGGCCGAGTGAGGTGACGCAATAGGAACACGTTTAAATTGCTTCGGAAGGACTCGGGTTCGATCCCCAACTCCTACCATACTGATAATTTCAGTTTTACGTGGCTTTCTGAAACTCTAGGCAAGAGCTGGGACGGTTCCTTAACAATGACCGTGGCCGACTTCTCCCAGCTCCTGTCATTGTATTAAATGTTACACCGTCTCTAATGTCCTCGCTGTTTATGAAACGTAAAGCCCACTTACTTATCTTTTCTACCAATGGATTCTTACAGATCAAAAGACGTAGTTAAGGTGCAACAAATCGATATCGCTCGAGAAAGTAGTAGTTGTGGCAAGTTGGGTGAATACTTCATTTAACCTACGTAATTTTCAAAGGTTCATAATTTTTCTAAAGTGGAGGGTCATGAATTACTTTAAATATACTGTATGAATAGTTTAGGGCTGTTATTTCGAAAAATAGTTCTATTGATGAAATAAATATTGCACCTTATTAATTGGCAGTACTGTAACGGTTTCGACCAACTTTAGCATATCAGTAAAACTATTGCAGACTATGTTAACAATTCGTCTTAAGAGATTGCAGACGTTTATTTAAATATCCGTAATATAGTTTGTGCGTTAATTTGTTCTAGACTCATCATAAGAGCCTCTGTTTTTTTTCACGAAAATATTTCTGCTCCAACTGATTTCAGTAAGTATAACGTGCACATCTGCAGCTCTTTTACATGGTCATATCACGGATGTTTTTAGTCTCAAGCTTCTTGGGGTTCTAGTTTCAAATCACCGATGTGTTGTGTCGCAATAATCTTATTTTGACTGTCCCAGTTATATGAGGGGCGTGTCTGTACAAATCAGTGCTGCCAATAACCACGAAGAAGAGATGCAGAGGTGTGAGCCAAGCATTGAAACAAACTGAGGAAGAAATCAGTTCACCAAAATACGGCGGCTCTACTCATTAGTTGATAGGTTACGTCTTCCTTCAATTTAATTTGAAACTTTTCAGAATTTTAATAAATCTTAACCTAACTAAAAAGCAGTGCTGGATTAACGTAATGGCGCACACAGAGGCTGCCGGATCTCCATCTGGTAGGAACCCGCCATAAACATCTTGGGAAAACCTTTAGTTAAACTATGTAGCAGTTCTGTGGGACATCTTTGGATGAATTTATGGGGTGATACGAGGAAAAGCAAGTCTCACTGTTTAAGTTCATCCGCGGTGTCGTAGCGTCACTGTGCGACACATCCCTTTATTAAACCCCAAAGAGAATCTTGACACATTGAAAGACCTGGGCTGAAATGTGGCCATTCAAGTGGAACAGCTAGTACTGCTGAACCTTGGCCGATCCAACGATCCCAAAAGAACTCAGAAATGTATTCCCTAACAGCGATAGCATAACAGGCTGGCACCCCATCTTGTTGGAACCACATATAATTGAGAATTTCAATTTATTCAAGTTGTGGCACAAACCAGACACGCATGTCCATGTAACGTATCTGGTTCACTCTCCCATTAAAAAATGGTCCAAACAGTCGTTGCCTTCGTATTGCAGACCATATCATGGCATGTGGAGGATAGTATTTTAAATAATCAATATAATGTGGGTTTTCCTTGGACCAGAACACAATGTTATGTGATCAACAACTGAGATATATAGCACACTCATTGCTGAAGATGACTTTTCCAAGTTTAGAACTGCGTCGAATGTCTGGACCATCAATTTATGTGCATACCTTCTGCGGGTTAAATTACTGTCACACATCATATCAGTTCATCATCTTCAAAATAATACAATACATACCATAAATACACCTACACATCATTAATACTTTGCTTTAATGTATTATTAGAGGTAGAGGTGGAGGAACAGGACCTTGTAGACAACTTGTAGATCCACTTACACCAGATGCACCGTGGGCCTTGCCGCCTTGGTCATCGCACCCCACCCCGGAAGAGAGGTCAATATACAGAAGACCAACAATTGTTTCACGTTAAAACGAATAACGTATACCTTTTCTAACATTCTTTTTCCAAAGTATTTAAAGAAACTGCAGCAGAAGTTGTTTACACCACCAATTCGAGTACCTTATCAAATTTAATACATTCTATATTTTTGTAAAAACTTGTAAGCTTTATATTCAGATGGAAATTTTTTCCTTGCAAGCAATGTCATGAATTTGAAACACTTCACGTCATCTAATATATTTATTCCATTTCCACTGTTTCCAGCATTTCAATCAATTTCGTAAATGGCCCACAATAACTATAACCAAGCAAACACATTTCGGGCATATTTAATTTGTTTAGTGTGTACATGTTAGTTCGTTACCATTGTGTTCGGATTTCCAAAATTAGAGAAGTGTTACATTTCGCAACCTTCTTTGAAATGGGATTTCTTTAAGAATCATTACAAAAAAATTTAGAAAACTAAGCTCTCATCAATTTCATTACTCTTACTTTTTCATTATAGTAAATATTATTTCTGCGTTTTTGTCTGCATGAATAACTAATAACCTATCAACCAATTTCTATACGTCTCCCATCCTAATGAATAATTTGGGAAAGTTCTTTATATACTATCTCCATAGTTAGGCTTTGTAGGAACTTACTGAATCTCACTAAAGATGCCGTTCTAAAATTATGTTATTTCAAATTTATCTGACAACAGTTTATTATTTGTTAGTAAAAAATAACCTCAGTGGCAAAGTTGAAACCTATTATTATAATCCAAGTACAATTGTTCGTAAAAAGGAAGCTTTTTCTGGTCTATTTATTGCCTACATATGAATTAATATTGAAATAAAAAATAATAGTAATTTACGTCTTAATAAACACATTTATGTGCTTTAAGTTTTAATTATTGGAAAATTTTTAAAACATTTCTTCTGAACTGATGCATTTTAACATTGATTTTAAATATTAACTTGATAATTCACAATTTGACCTGTCTGATTGTAATTGTAGGTTTTGAAAAAGTAGTAAAACTTATGCTGGCTAAACTTATTCCATGTTTCGTTACTGTAATCATAAAAATACTTATTTTTAGAATGGAAAAAATTACACTTTTCTCAAATAAAATTGGTATCTTGAATTCGAAAATGATATTTGTGAAAAAAATATTTCTTGCTAATAGTAGTTTTTAAAGTTTAATATCAAAATTATAAATAAAATAAAGAAGAAATTACTTTATAACAAAATAAATCAATATTACAATGCTACTGCGAATTATTTTAATTTACATATAAAAAACAAATCAACTCACACAAAAATAATTTTGGTTTTAATACAACTGTTGATGCGAGAACGATTTACGATGTTTCAATTAGTCAAAGGAATCTTTTATGATAATTTGAAACAATTAATAACTTAGATATGTATTTTTATTTTATAATTGAATGGAGTAAAGTAATTAACAGAAAAAGCAAAAATTACCGATAGTTTAATTAAAAATTTTAGATACATAGAAAAGTTAATTAATCATATGTACTAAATGGTTTTAAACTTAATTGAGATTTTTTCGTATCGGTGCAGTTATTATTCGTTTACTCTTTACAATAGTTCAGCTAAAGGACATTTAATAATGGAAGTATACATGTTTTGTGTGATAAAAGACTAGATTCACATTTTTTACCTTTTCAGAGATAAAGGCAATGCTATCATTACATTGGCAGTTTTAGTCTAATGTTAAAAACATTTATGGATATTTTAAAAGTGAAAGAATTAAATACACAATTTTAGTGCAACACTACGACGAACGAATGAATGTCGTTTTTATTTCACTCTTGAATTCGGTGTAAACAACGGTACACACTTACCCAATCACTTTTTACGTCATCCACACCCGATATCTTGCTATCTTGTCTTTCTTTATATTTTCTATATTGATTTTGTCTCAACTGTAGTTCTTCCTCTTCCAGAACTTCTGTCAATGATGCATCAAGTGTTTCTGATATTAGGTTCTGCAGAATGGGCTCCACGTCCACCTCGAAGTTAAATAACTGGAAATATGCAAGAAAATTGTGTCAGGACAGTACTTTTCCATGAAGCAAAGTAAATGTAAATTATTCAAATATAGTTGATTTATCCCAGACATTAATACACTGGCATGTGTATGGGCTAATGAAAACTTACATTTATAGCCCGGAATAAACCACATTTAACGCTTTACCCTCGCAGTGATTTGATGGTAAATGCTTAGGAGTTTAACTTCCTCGCAAGGTTTGAGATATTACCCAGTTTTAAAATTGTGTTGCTGCAAGTAATTTTTTTTCCTAACAGCACATAAAGTTTCTGGTACATTGCAGGAACATTATAAATTTTGAAACCTTGAAACGTTGTGAAACCTTTTCGAAATTTCATAAAAACAACCCGTAAATGTTTCTGAATAGTCGAAATGTCCACCCTGCAAAATATTTCCATTAAACGTTTCTGAAACCTATAAACAATTTATTGACCTTACGTAGCGCATCAGAGACATCCCAGAAATTATTCTGGAAGTGCGAAATGTCCGGCCTGCGAAATATTTCCATGAAATATTTCTGAAACATATAATTTGAAATGTACCAGAATTTAGAAGACATTTCGTAACACGACAGAGACATTCCACCAGCAAAGTTTGTGGAATGCCCACAAGTCGGTCCTGCGAAAAATTTCTGAAACATTACTCTTCAAATCTGGACACGTTTTGCAGTACTGTAATCACCGAACCGTGTAAGTTTTGAAAATACAATTTATCATAGTTAAACAATTTTCATTGTCAGTAAATTATTTTGTAACCCTAACAGCACAGGTGGTGCTGGAAACGTTGCTGCAACGTTACAATGTGCTAAGTTCGTCACAGACTATATAAACATGTTGCCTGCACGTGCCAGAAATGTTACAACTGTAACGTTGCTGAGGCGACCTAGCAGCACATTGCCTGCACGTACCAGAAACGTTACAACTGCAATGTTGCCGAATCGACCTAGCAGCACGTTGCCTGCACGTGCCAGAAATGTTACAGATGCAACGTCGCCGAGGCGACCAAGCAGCACGTTGCCTGCACGTGCCAGAAATGTTTCAGAAGCAACATTGCCGAGGCGACCTAACAGCACGTTGCCTGCATGTGCCAGAAATGTTACATCGGCAACATTGCCGAGGCGACCTAGCAGCACGTCTCCTGCATGTGCCAGGAATGTTTCAGAAGCAGCGTTGCCGAGGCGACTTAGCAGCACGTTACCTGCACGTGCCAGAAATGTTACAGCTGCAACGTTGCCGAGGCGACCTAGCAGCACGTTTCCTGCACGTGCCAGGAATGTTACAGATGCAACGTCACCGAGGCGACCAAGCAGCACGTTGCCTGCACGTACCAGGAATGTTTCAGAAGCAACGTTGCCGAGGCGACCTAGCAGCACGTTGCCTGCACGTGCCAGAAACATTACAGTTGCAATGTTGCCGATGCAACCTAGCAGCACGTTGCCTGCACGTGCAAGAAATGTTACAGCTGCAACGTTGCCGAGGCGACCTAGCAGCACGTTGCCTGCATGTGCCAGAAAAGTTACAGCTGCAACGTTGCCGAGGCGACCTAGCAGCACGTTGCCTGCACGTGCCAGAAATGTTACAGATGCAACGTCGCCGAGGCGACCAAGCAGCACATTGCCTGCACGTGCCAGGAATGTTACAGCTGCAACATTGCCGAAGCGACCTAGCAGCACGTTGCCTGCACGTGCCAGAAATGTTACAGCTGCAACGTTGCCGAGGAGACCTAACAGCATGTTGCCTGCACGTGCCAGAAATGTTACAGCTGCAATGTTGCTGAAGAGACCTAGCAGCATGTTGCCTGCACGTGCCAGGAATGTTTCAGAAGCAACGTTGCCGAGGCGACCTAGCAGCACGTTGCCTGCACGTGCCAGAAACGTTACAACTGCAACATTGCCGAGGCAACCTAGCAGTACGTTGCCTGCACGTGCCAGAAATGTTACAGCTGCAACATTGCCGAAGCGACCTAGCAGCACGTTGCCTGCACGTGCCAGAAATGTTACAGCTGCAATGTTGCCGAGGAGACCTAACAGCATGTTGCCTGCACGTGCCACAGTTGTGGCTTTCCCCACCATACCAATTAGTTTCATTTCCGACCAACAGATGCCATACATAAATAACGGCTATTATTTTGTATTCACATGAACAAATAATCCAAAAATGCTGTGTTTTACATGAGCTAATGCGGTATCCCATTTACTGTATTATAAAAATCTTAAAAGTTGGGGAAACAACATTTAACATTGTAAAACTATTTAGTATTCGCTTAATTATGACAGGGATGGTAAGCATTTTATTTAAGTACCATTAATAATGGAATACTATTCAAATCAGTGATTGTGCATCCAAATGATCAATATCAACACAAACAAAGGTAATTTTTCGTACTTATATTTCGTCATTATTCTGACATTAAGTAATGGTGATGTAAATATTTGCACTTTGCGCAAAGGTGTTTAGAAGATAAAAAAAATGAACCTAGAAATATTGAAATAAGGCGCTGGTGAAGTGCGGGCAACGTTGCAATGTGACGTTGCCTGCACGAGACGTTGGCACGTTGTCGGCATCTATTCTGCACATATCTGGCACATCACAGCACGTTGCTACAACGTGCTGGATGTGTGCTATTAATGTGCTGGCAACGTCACATTGCAACGTATTGGCACATTGCCTGCGCCTATTCTGCACATTTCTGGCACATCACAGCACGTTGTAGCAACGTCACAATGTTACAGTGTAATGTGCAGGCAACGTTGCCGTGCTGTTAGGGAATATAAATTCACATTTCAAATCATTCCAACAGTTGGCAATTACAAAGTAAAACTTTCATAGAAACGTAAAATAAAATAAATTATTGTTACTTCAGAGAAAACTAACAGGGTGAGCTCCAAAACATCTGTACTTCGGTATTCACAACAGTAACCTGAAGTTAAAACCCAAACAAATAAAATTATTATAAATTATGCTTCTATAATAGAGTAACATAAAATATCGGCAAGACTATCTGCATTATCCGAAAGCCTTTATATTCTTTTAGGACAACAAAAAAATTAATTATCTGCATTTTTAATAGCAGAAGCAGACAAAAACAACAATTCTTCGATTTTACGTTATGTTGCAATAATAATTGTTTTCCATGAGCAAATACAAATGACCATAAAAATAAAGCTTAAGGTTTTGTGTAAGTATATTGTAATACCGTGTCAACTCGCTAATGTACAGTAAATGCACAGGAAATTGGTAACACAGAGGATTATCGTAGTAATTTAAAACAAATTTCTGCATTTACTTACTTACAGAAAAAACATTGGATGATATACTTCCAACTAACCTAACAAAATATATGTGTATAGCTTGTGTATATATATTTGAAACATGTGTTGAACAATATTATGTATTAAAGTAAAGACTAGGTAGTATGAATTACACATTTTTCAACGTAAAATATAATTTTAATAACATTTAGGCCTGTATTACAGATGCCGATTGACCCCAAGCAATTTTTCTGGTTTGAAAAAACCGAATCAAAAACATTTTACTACGTAAACATAAATTCTACTTAATATGTGGTGCTAACCATTTTAAAAATATTCCTATCCATTATAAAATATTTCAATGCTAAGTGCGGACATGTGAAACTTAGTGGTTTTAGTACGTTTTCTTGTTACCTGTAAGCAGTCCGTATATATTTCAGTCCTTTCATAAGTGTCAGTTTTACTTTATTTAAACTTGAGTATTGCTAAACTGAGGTATTTATAAAACAGAATATAAACACCCACTCTTAAAACGAACTTATACAAAAATGGTTATCAATATTTAGACACACTATTTCTAACAATACACCATAAGAAGACTACACATTCTTAAGTAGCAAAATTTAAGCAGATAGATTGTAGATGTTTTTAAAAGCAATCTACTTTCTCCAACTTAAACTAACTTAGGACATGAAGAATGTTCTTAGAAAAGTAAGCACTCTTTCGTAAATTTCCAATACACAAATAAACCAATCAAGTATTTAAATAGGATCTCTGACGTTTCCTACATGTAGCCTATACTTTGCGCAATGTTTATATCAACAAGTGGTCAAAGACAGACAAACGGAATGAAAAGCAATCTAAATTAGAACTTATGTGATCACTTTACTGTGAACAGTTTATTATGACAAATTTTCATAGACATAAAACATTAGCAGCAAATATTTGAAATATATAACCCTGAGATTGTCCAGGAAATTAATACTAACCCAGTCAGCAAGCATATTATGTAAAACATTTTACGAAACATTTGAAATATGAAAGTAAAAAATTTAAAAATGTTTAAAAAGTATGAAAGAAATTTAACAGCAATGTTAGAAGGGCCACAATATCATTGCAGGTGTAAAATTTTTTACATAAATGTTGTAGTTGTTTTAAAATTTTATAACAATTTTAGTAGGTAAAAAATTTTAATTATTTTTAATACATAGGTTTACATTTAACTATGGAAACATAATCCAATTAAATAACCCGAAAATTACAAAATAAAAAATATAAACCAGTCAGAAAGTAGAAACAAATCCACAAACTTCCCTTCTCATACAAAACTATCCCTACCAAGTACTGTATCACACAAATTTTATTTTAGTAACATATACAAGTTGTCTAAAATACTTGCTGAATTCAGTGTAAATTTTACTATTGAAATTATTTCCTGTCCAAAAAAAAAAAAAAAAAAAAAAGTTTCATTATTCTGTTCATGTACGTACATATATGTTAAAATATTTTAAGTTAATATATTTTTAATGAAATATTTTTTAAGTATATTTTTGTGACATTAAAATATTATTTTTAGAAATGTTTCACTAATAATATTTAAAAATAATTGTTTGAAACATTACAGTTACAGCTTTGTTACTTTTTAACATGAAAAAATTATAAACCCGTTTATTGGGAACTGATAGGTATGCCAACAGTTTCTGTAAGTGGTCTAGACAATTAACACCTAAAAAATTCTGTGTAAGCCCTATACATTTTGTAATTGAATGCAAGCAGAACAAAAACACTGATTGCTACACATTTATGTAAGTGTACGCACAGACTTCCAACTGTACACTATATGGCATATTTGTGTTGCAACTGGTACACGAGTTTTTTGTACTTATGGCATCACAACACTTTAAGTTCACTTACAGTGCATTGTTATTTAGCTGTTTATGTAAACAGATCAATTTCATGCAGCATTAGCATTATAGTCAAGAGACATGGAACAGTTAACCCCACTTGTTATACCTTCGCATCACAGCAACGCGTTAATATATAATAACATAAAATTTGCAAAACATGTGCTTAAAGATCCCAAGATATTGGCTTATAGCTCCATTAATTTAATTTTTTCAATATGCCTAGTTTTTTATCCCGTGCCCTGCAAGACACTAGAAGCAACATCACATGAAATGCTGCCAATACGGTAAAATTCTACACATTTCTATCTTCTTTTTATTTGAGCGCATAAATATTCAGGAGAGTTAAAGCATAGTTTCTCCAGAAATACTTACTATTATGTTCTCAGTGTCACAAATACAAAATTGCAATCGCCAAAATCACGAATCATAACACAACACAGAGCAGAGATAAATAAAGCAAATATTGTAAAAAAAAAAGTGAAAAGAATTGTGGGAACTTTCAATGAAAACTTTCATATGCGTTTCGTCATTCCACGCCTGTGATTTTTATACACCACTAGATGGAGCTAAGGAATTTTTTTCTCGGCAGATTAATATTACCCGATCAATGAAATTTCACAAAGAACCTAAGCAAATCCGGTTTGTGGTACTATTTTCGATGAGGTTTTTTTATGTCACATCATTAAGTTATGTTATTTGTCTGAAATAATTTCCTGCAATTTTTGTCAGCATATGGCTCTAGTTAGTACAACCACACATTAGCCGGTAATTACGAGCTCCATGTTTTTTGTTTTTTTAACTTTTCTTTAAGTTTCTGTATTAAATTTACTGTAATACTACCCATAGATAAACGGATGTCTTGAAATGTGTCTGACAAGTTATTTGTAACATATTGTCGCTGTTGATTTGTACGGGGGCCAAATTTAGGTCCAAATTCGTGGTCATCTCAGAAGTTTATAATTTTGTTGTACTATTGTGTTTTGGCATGGTCCTTGTGAATTGCTATTAGTCCTAGTCGTGGAGATTTAACCGAAAACCCGACCGGTTGTATTTCTGCTTGTCGAGGGCGCTGCACTAAGGGTCATCGTCTCACGCGAAATGTGGGCTAAGTAGGGCACGAGTGTTCAAAGCTTTATAAGGAGGGTCGTTGTTGGTCAGAGACAGTGAGAAGGGGCTCGCTGGAATGGAACATGGGGACAGCTAACTGGAACACGTAAGTTAACTTTACTTTTCTTATTCAAAGAACAAATTCGGATTTGATGAACACTCTAACACGTACGCAAAATTGATCTGAGGTGAAGTTCTATTTCCTCTTCGAATATGTTCAATGCCTTTGGTTGTAACATGCCCTAGGTAGCCATTAAATATGACAAGATATGAAACAGAACACTTTATCGTACCCCTCAATCACATGGGTCACATAACTGTTGACGATATTATTATGTTTCTCTACTGAGCCTAACAATACTATGCAAAATTTATCCTCCACCTATCACTTTAATTTTATTTATCAAGTTTTCCCGTTCTTCTTCGCTTACTCTCCATTTGCCAAATATCGTCATTATACACGATTTAGTTCCCTTCCATAACATTTTTTTTAAAACTAAGATACCCTTAGTGTGTAGGGACTGAACTCACGCAGAAAATTCTATTTTAAGTTTAAAGTCCCTTGAGAGATGCAAATTACTCTATTTAACAACTGACACGGATTTATTAAAACACCCTTGTCAGATCTTACAGTTATACTCCTTGCTACAGCTCTTACGGTTTTTACCTTATTCCTCCATTTAACTTTCAAATCCGCAATTTATGTCAGGCAGCAGAAGCCAATTTCGTATGCATCGTCACAGTTCTCACCACAACTTGTCACTAAAAACCCAATAGAATAAGAAATCGAAATATAAGAATTACGTAGATTTAAAAAGCAAAAAATAAAGCACAGCATATTTTGCTCTTAGGCAACTTGCTTTAAAGTGTAGTGTAAGTTGTTTAAAAGCAGCTTATTGTGCTTTTTTTATTATTTTGTAACTTATGGCAATATATGGCGATCAAAACTCTATCTTTATTTTACAAAAAATAGCCATTCCCATTGTTACAAAAAATCTAAATTACACTCCAGATCTCTTTTAAAAGAACTTAAGATTTTACCAGATCGTTGTATTATTTTTTATTTATAATTACCTTATTTTTAGTTCGAAGTATAAGACCACCTTTTTACACTTTCAATTAATAACTCCATAAACAAAACACTAGTCTGAAGTAAAATTTTCATTTCAGACAAGTTAACTATGTAACTTATATTAATTAAGACCCCCTAAATTGAGGCATGCAATGCATTTTAATAAATTGCCCACGGGTGTTAAAAACCAAGTAGTGTCATAAAATTCAAAGAGGTTGTTTATGCATTTTTAATGGGAAAAAGTTATTATTCCCAGGAAGAGTATACGTTTAGTCTAATACAGATTCTAGCATCGAAACTGTAATACGAACAAAATAAAATGAAAGTGTACATGTTTTAGAATGTTTCACTCTTGTAAGTAAATTCTTACCTAAATTTAACTTTGTTTTTATTCATGTATAATTTTATTTCATTTTATAATTTTTGTTAAATGCTTTAATAAGTGTTACGTGATTTTCATGATTTGTCCTACACCATAAATGGTACGGTTACATTGATGAAATTAAATAAATAAAAATACCTCATTGTCCTGTCGAAAAGGAAGATGACCCACCCCCTTTTCCCTAAAACCAATTGACTTATTCGTTTATATCCAGGAGATCGCGTTCTCTTCTAGTAGATCATAGATCTGTGTGTTACTCACTAAACATTGCTGAGCACCCACAGTACTCTTTAAATATTTATGTTAAGGAACTTAGGAGAGCATGTAACAAACTTTATTGTCAGGGTCCGTTGGTAAGGGATGTGGAGCAGGCATGTTCGGTGTAGGGACAATTGGCTGGACACTTGTCTATATGTTAAGTGTTGGTAGGGAAATCAATTACTTTATATATTTTTTCCTACAAGAAATACCGGTTGCCTTTTAAAGGAAGTACCATAGACTTATTCATTACAGTGTACACTGGCTTTGGTAGTCACTTCTCTACATTTTTACGAAAGTAAAGCATCACTTAGGGTAATTGTTTTAAAGCTCTTTACAACGCATTTTACCTTTGCTTATGTAATTGTATTTAATTTCTTCTGTGTAAATAAAGTATAAAACGTAATATATATATATATATATATATATATATATATATATATATATATATATATATATATATATATATACAGAAAAAGATTTCAAGTGTTATTACTATTTTTATAGTTTCGAGGGTCTATAGGATAGTTAGTGGTATAGGCCTAATTTAAATAATTTGCTGACTTAATCGTAGGTGCGGCATTCGAACTATTTTAAAAGTTTATTTCAATAAATTTACTTACTACATTTATCGGTAAAACATCAGGTATTGGGCACAATAATAACTGAAATTAAAACTATTTGTGATATTATCGATTGATTCTACTTGTATAGGATTTTTACTCACGGACATATGCGGGTTATATATCCACGTAAGCTGCATGGCATATGAACCTGAGATATAGTGCCACTAGAATTAAAAATCGATTAATCGAAGGTAGTCAAATTAGTATGGCGCCCAAGTCGAAGGTTGTTGAACATACCCGAATCCCCAGTACCAAGATGACTGCTGCCAACAAATGACAGCCGAAAAGTAGTAGGTAAATATGATGATTAACATGTTGGTGGAACAGAAAAATATTTTTTTTTTCCGATTTTAACTTTTATTTTTTGGAATTTTTTAATATCTTTGGAAAAATTTTGGAAATTTTTTAATATCTTTGGAAAAATTTTGGAAATTTTTGGAAATTTGCTGTCTTGAAGTTAAAGGTGAAGGTCGAGATCAAAGTTCAAGGCCATTTACAAAATGGCGGCATGGTATAAGGTTACAATATGGCTGTCGTGCCATCAGCGGGGTCAAGCGGGGTCACAAATCACCTCAAATCCCTGTCCCCGAACGTACTATTTACATTTACTTTCATGGCATCTCAACTGCTGCTAGCTTCTGGTAGGTGCATGTAAGCCCCAAGCTTATGAGTAGAGACCCCTGATTTTTACGAATAGATTTTACATCACTTTACTTTAATACTTTATTGTACACACATGCAGCCTACTTCGTGATCAGTCATAGCATGTTATTAACTCTGACCATTTTGGGGTTCTACCAGCTAATCACAGATGTGTGGTGTCGCAGTAACCTTGTTCTGATTGATACAGTCAAATAAGTGATGCCTCAACACAAAGGCACGCTTTCAATAACCACGTAGCAAAGTTGTAGATGTGCACTAAGTCATTGAAACATAGTGTTGCAAAAACCTGAGACTGCTGGGGTTACATAAGCGGCCAGCTTGCAGGCAATTTGTGGAGTCCTTGCTACTACTAGCCACTGGGTGCATGTAAGTGGCAAATTTATGGGCCGTACATGACATCCCACTTCTGTGACATGTTGCACGATATTACTACACTAGTACTTAAGGGTTACTTATTTTTGTTGTGAAAATGATAATAGTTGTGTTAATTTTGGTATGCATGTAGTTTTCTTCAAGAACAGAACTAATTATCTAATGAAAAAAATCTTTTTCGATAAATAATTCATATTCTACAAGTATACCTCAACACTTTCATAATGTACTTTAAAAGTTTAACTTATTTCAAGAAAGTCGAGTGAGTCAAAGCTCAACATGTAAGTTACTATCAGTCAAAAATGGTTTTGGTTAGAATAATGGTGGTTCACTCAGAGCATCGTCTCTAGGTATACATGTCTACTTAACACGCTATCTGAGGTCATTAAAGTGAATCGTCCACCCTTTTCCACTTCTCACGCCATTATGTGAAGTCATAGTTCTTCTGTAGCCACCGCCGTGGGCGGTTCGGTTTTTTGGATCCCGTGTCGGGTATTTGGCACGCGTTTTGTGTTTTTGCTGTTCTTGTATATTCTCGTCATTTCGGGTTGTCTTGATTCTTACGTCTTTTTCGTTATGGCGATTTCGCGTTTCTAATAGATACTTTTGGTTTGTACGATTTTTTCGTGTCTTGCTAATGGCTGTAACGGTTTTAGCCCGAAGGCCAGTCAAATGGGTTAAGTGAAGTGAAGTGTGAAGTCTTGCTAGTAGAGCCTGAAAGTAATTTCCATATGATAAGTATTTTTGTGTATCACTACCTTGTGGTGTTTTCACTTAATGTAAATGTAAGTAGTTATATCGGTAATTTATTTATTCTATTTTTATTGAGCAGTAGTGTCCCCGAGTTGGTGCATTGGCCACGCATCCTTGAGGCTCCAGATTCTCGTGTGATACCGATAACAAATGCTTCATTAGTTGCCTGTGTGGGTGATGGACGCGATGTTTTGAAGCCTCTATAACTGCCCAGGTTGGTCATAAATCCTATTCCGTTGTTTATTGATGTGAACTATTTTTGCAGCTTTATTTTCGTACCACCACCGAGTATTTCGATCGTATCCGTGCAAATGTTTGTCCTTTGAATTAATTCCCGATGCTTCGGATTGCTGAGTGAGTGAAACTCCAATAAAACGTTCCTTAATGTAAATTGTAAGTAAGATAATGTAATATTAATTTTATATTATTGGAAATTTTTTAAGGATATGGGCTCAAATTCCTTAATTTTGACAGGCATAATGTGTCCTTAGGAAATTTCAATAAGTAATGTAAGAATTTCAAAAGTCAAACTTTATTACCATGTAGTTAATAGTATGTTAAAATACAGCATCTCAGATGTACCAACAGGGTTTAAATTTAAATATCAATATTTAAAAAATATTTGTCATACTCATCTCGATCAAGTAATGTTGTACGAAAGTTAATAAAATGTATTATTTTTATGAATTTGCATTCTAAATTACATGCCTCACCTCTGAATTTGTGTAATTGTTTATTTAATTTAACATAACTCCTCCAATTGTAATGTATGTGTTTATTGTGGTATCATAATATCCGAAGTTCTTCGGTACTAATGACCCTCGCCCTTATTTTTTATCAAATTTACCTATTCCTGCTACCTCTAAATTGCTTTGTTACCCTGCAGTACCCAACAAAACAAGTGGCAGGACTGTGGGCATTTTACGGAATATTATTTCTTTATGGTATTGTGGGAAACCTTGTGAGCAGAAAATTGTGAATCCTAAATACCTAAATTATAGTTGTTTTTGCTTTTATTAACACTACTGACAGTTATTAATTCATAGATATATAGTGAAATATTTTCTTACCATATCCGAAACGATCAAGAAATAGGTTTCCTTCTTAACTAAGAAGAATTCATAGGGCCAATGTCCTTAACTTTCAAAGTCTTTGCAAGCGCTGTGTTAAATAAAAATCATGGTTTTCGTTTCCGAGTTTGTGTAAGTGTACCAGCGAATAAATTTGAAAGAACTAAATGAATTACAGCTGATACAAATGAAATATTTATTTTTAGTTTTCTACTGAAACAAAATTTCTGAATCCAAAATTGGGTACCTAGTCTTGACAGTTACAAAGCATGATTTTGTTTGTATTTATATATTTGTAACATTTTAAGTGAGTTATGTTTTAGGAAACTAGCTTCAGGTCTTCAATTATTTCACGAGAAAAATCTACGATTTTAGAGCAATAGCCTTAATCCCACTTAAATAATTATGTAAAACATACATTCCACATAGCAAAACACAAACTGCATGTAAGCTGCACGATTGTGCATATCTAACAGTGCCTAAAGAATACATAAACCGCTTACGCTCATGAACCAAAAGCGGGATGCTGCCTTAAAGCTCCCGGCACCATCTATGGCCCACTAACTGTAACAGCAACTCACAGGTTTTTCTTCCGGACTGCCATAACTTGACCATGGGCGGTTAAGTGATACCATGAAGACTACAAGCTACCAACGTGTCCCTTGTGGGCCACTTGTACGCCATCATCAGGACGATTATGGCCCATCACATTATGAGTAGGCCACAAGTGGCCTGATGATTGGTTACAGGCAGGTGAATTTTTTTAATGAACATTTCTTAGATTAGCGGCCTTTTTTGTGGGCCATTAGCGGTCTGACGGGTGCAAGCAGTTTGACAAAAGTTTGCCAACAGTTGGTACACGAGCAGGACATTAATGGGCCATAAACGGCCTAATGATGGGCTGCAAGCTGTTTGTGAGTAGTTAGCCCCCTAACAGTTGGTAAATGAGCAGTGCATTAGCAGGCCATGAGCGTTATAATGATGAGCTATAAGCAGCTTTCCAGCAGATAGCTAACAGCTTGTACAGAAGTAACAGGTTGGTAGCAAGTGGTTCACGCCGTCAGTTAACCACTATTGGTCAACTTATGGCAGCCCGGATGCCAAAATCCTGTGGGCCGCTACTCTGGCTAGTGTCACTCTGATGGTTCCAGGATCGTACCGGCTGTAAGCCGCTCATGCTACTCGAACATAAGCCGATGATGGCATGTGTTAAAGCACTCTTGTCAGTGCACAATGGGCCATATTTGCTGTGCTACGAAGGAAAATGTTCACCTCCTGCCTATAAGTTCTCCTACAATGTTTATTTTTATATAGTCTGCGAGTCATAATTACAATGGCAAACGTATACTATTTCCTGTCACTAGACGAGAACGGTGATATTAGGGCGACGTATTTCTTACTAAATGGAATTGTTAGATGTCATATTTGAATAAATGTAAAATAAATCTTTGCAGATTCTCATGAAATATAATACACTTGGGACATAAACTCAAGCCATGATTATGCCCACTTTCTGACGACGTGCTACGAAAGCTAAGTCTGATTTGTTCACCCAAAATACTACTAGACTCAGTACTATGTTTTCAGTAAATAATGTATAAACGGAAAATAAAGGAAAATTTTATTAGAAACATTGGTTAAGTAGTTGTCCAATTAAAAATGGAAGCTGGTTGTTTGAAAATAAATTACTTTCTAGAAAAGAATTTCATATATACAAAATGCACATTAAGGAATTTCTCAAACCGTTTACAATTATAATTAATAAATGCATAGAGAAATTATTTGTGTCCACGGATGTAAACATTGAAAACATTTAATGATAAAAAGTCAGAAGAAAAGAAAAATGTGATAATGACCATGCAAGTAGTGAATGTAGAACTTCCCTACAAGAAATAAAGGCAAAAGTGCGGTATTAAATATAATGTTAGGTATTTTAAAAGTCTTAGAAAAGAGTTACATAGAAGTCAGAAATAATTGTAACTTCCCTAACACAGCAGTGAGAATTATATTTAGCTTCAGCAAAGTATAATTTAATTTTGTTTCTAATGTGTATAGTTATTTTTTGGGTAAAATCATTACTCTGTGTAGAAATCAAGCTCTTACCTACCAGTTCTGTCTATGCCGTGTAAAAATATTATGTGCAGTACTGTAACGCATTACTTAGGGCGTATTTAAGTTGATATGAGTAGCAAACATTCAAAACCAGACGTGTCCAAAATCCCAAAAATGTGTAAAATGCCCTTTCTAAATAAACAAGATGTGTTACAAACGAGTATGAACTAGTGAAATCGTTGGTCTGGAATCTAAGTATAACACAAAAACACTGAATCTAAAAAAATAGCACAATCGTAAATTTTCAAATCACATAGCTCTTATTTATAATATTATCTAGCAAGTAACAGTCGAATAAAATCATTGAAGAAGTAATGCTGGCTGTGGAACAAATAGCTAGTAGAGAAAAATTAAATCTTAGTGAATTAAGTTTATATTTTCATGCTGCCACGTATTTTCAAAATTTACTTTTAATTTATTACTTCAGTTAATTTAAATAAAAATAATCAATACGTAAACTAATATCAAGGAAAATGTTTTCATTTAATCAAACTTCAGCCCGATAAATACATTTATGCATAAAATTTAAAAATTGTTTGCGACAAAACTAAAACTCTAAAAGATTGGTATATAATTTTTTGAGATTGTTAGAAGCACTCGGTATAAAAAAAGTTATTACGTTATTATTATTTGGAGTGCTGTAATTATTGTAACGAGTACAGCAATATTACGGTAGTGAGCAAAGTAATTTGTATCTACACTCATCAGCAAGGTTTACAGAGCTGATGAGAAGTGATATAAAGCGAGTATGAATACTAGCACTCGATTGAACGGGCGTGGAAATCTTTAGATCCCCTCGTGTGCCCGAGTTTCTCCGTCACGATTACCACATGCAGAAATATTTGTGAGTGGCTAATAGTGACACAGTTCGAGAAGTAAACTTTCATTCATATGTATAAGAAGAGACCTGAAATATTCACGTTTTCTTTTGGCCCCCGGCTAGAATTCCATAACTGTAAGTACGTGCCACTTTCGCAACTGAGCCGTGACTTATTTGACGCTTCCTGGAAGTCGCTTAGCCAATAGTACAGAAGCAACTAAATGTAGGCCCATATCACTGCGTCATTGAGCAACAAGTGAGCAGATAATGTCTGCTTGAATACACAGATGTGTTTTCCGGTCTCTATGTATAAGCAACTGTAAGTAAAACAGCAGACTAAATAAATGCATTTAGAACAGAGTATAAGAAATTTAAAAATGTATAATTTTAAAATATGTTACTCTTGTGCTTCTAAAAGGCATCAAGCAAATAAAACACATTAACAATCTCACTGGCATTATGGTTAACTTAGCTTGCTACGTATTTACACGCATGTTTGTAATTTTTTAGTAGTCAAATGAAACTTACATTGAATAATATTAAAATCATTCTTATTACACGTTAACGTTCGTTAAAGTGTTTAAGGTAAAATGTATTGTGTTTATGGTTATTATGGAGTTCATTGATGGAAGTTATGTGTGAGGAAGTCTTGGGTCATGATAGTTTGCTTCACTGTATGATGTATGTGGTTCGATATTTATGTCAATTCATAGTAGATAAATCTCAGTTTACGTGCTATTGAATTGTGCTAAGGGATGTATAATGGGTCTGGTATGTTTCTTTAAAACAAATAATTTTTTTAAAAATATTAATACAATGTGGTAAATTGGCTAGTTAGTAACACCTGTCTGTAGGGTGTCATTAAAATACAATCTGGAACGATGGTTGATTTAGTGTATAGTTGGTATGAAGACATTTGTATACGATTATATTTATTTATAGGGTAGTCTTAGTCATTGTCGTTTTGCAATAGTGGGCTTATAGTCCAGTCAAGATGTACATCCGTGCTTGCAAAAGGTTGGGTCGTTCTGAATTTTTTATATTTTGTTAGGACCAAAACCAAGATTAAATACCCAGATTTGCAATTTCCAAAGTGTTGTGCGAGCGACGGTGTACCCAAAAAACCATTACATTTTCGAACTTTTTTCAGTTTTCGCTCAATATCTTAGTGAAGGAAGGGTCTGCCCGGCATAGTCACTCTATACATTTTTAAGTAGACTAAATTTGTTACAATTTGAGATCAGGGCGAGCTCGATAGAGCCATTGGTTCCCAAGATACAGTTCTTCGAATATAGGCCATTTTTTCCAAAAAGTGAATTTTTTCGAAATTGTCACTTGTTTTGTGAAATATCTTCTAAAATACGCTTCCCATGTCAAATATTACATAAAATGAAGTTTTCGTAAATTTAATTAGCTTTCATTTGAGACCAAAATGGTACCTGTAAGCCTACCGTTCCTCACAAAAACGGCAGATTACCAAAACAAAATTCATACGTGTGTTTTGGGTGGAAATGCAAATAAAGTGTTGCCATGTCTTTTTAGGGTTTTATTAATGAAACGGTTAAAAGTTATTTATTTTTATTTTTGTTAAAAAATTCATTTGAGACCTGGCAGGTACACTCATTTTACATTTATTTTGTTACAGAAACAATTGGGAAGAGTTTCAGACGAATGAAGGAACCTGTGGGAATAACATTATTCTTGGATCGTGAAGATCTACTAATCTTGCAAGGAAAGCTATTTAAGGAGGCATAGTATAACCAGTTGTAATCGTTCATACGGGCATGAGAAAGACAGACAGGCAACAGAGAGAGAGAGAGAGGAGATAGCCTCTAGCAGATGTGCCCGCCTCAAACAAAGGAAATTCCCCAAGTGTTTCAGTTGTCCCCTTCCTTGACCAACCTTATCTGCACCCGGCCCCTACAGGGCAGCTCTCAGTGTGTTGCGAAATGCCTATCTATCCGGGCGTGTGTTTCGTGTGTCGTGAGGACCTCGAAACAGGTCCTGTTGTGATCGTCAAAGAACAAGGAATTCGAAAATTAATTGAAGTGAGTCAAAAATGTGGTCTCACAGAAAATAAAAATTTTCTCCAAAATTGCAACCAAGTCAGTGATCATGATGCTTGCAGGAAGAGGTATACAGCTGTGTGTAACGTTGAAGCTTCAGTTCGTCGAGGAGGGGATTCTGCTTCCCAATCGAAGACTTCGTCAACAAGATTATCAAGCAAGCTGGCTCCTACCTTGAGAGGGATTTGCTTTTTGTGTGGTGATGCTATCACTGGAGAATTTCTGCAGCAACAAAGCAAACTACCCTTGGCAAGAAGGAATGTGGTCCATACAGTTGAGAAGTTAGGCATGAGGCAAACTGTTTTAGATGCAGCAAAACGCCGAGGTGACGATTGGGGAAGAGCCATTGAGGAGCGTCTCTTCGCCATTGACGACCTGGTAGCTGCAGATGGGACGTACCACAGATTGTGCTACAGGAGTTTGTTTAGATTACCATCTGCTACTGGAAATAAGAGAGGGTATTGTCCAGCCAGTATTACTGAAGAAGCGATGGAGTACGTGTATGATTACCTATTGGAAAACAGTGAAGAATGCCAATTTTTTATCACACCTTCTGCAGCAAATTAAGGGAGATTATATGCCTGATGTCAGAACAACAAAAACTCACCTCCTAAAACATTTTGGCGATGAAATAGTCAGAGTGAAGATGGGCTTCAACAAAGGGATATTCGTCTGCTTCAAAAACACCGGCCATAAAATTTAGTATGATCGTTGGTACATCGAACAAAAAGGCAATGAACAACAAGAGCGGTTGGGAGTTGTGAAGGCAGCAGCAGAAATCATCGTGGAAGATATTCGCACACAAGTGTATGACAACAGTCAGTATCCCCCATCGGATGATTTCTTCAACAATGTTGATTCTGTCATCCCTGAGTCTGTACAGCTATTTTTTGAGACAGTTGTTCTCAAAAACAAGCGTGGCCTCCTTGAAGCATGGAAAAATAAGTGTGTCATTTTCTCATGCTCCGATAGCAGCTGTACGACATCGATCTTTCGTTTCCTCCCTTCTGACAGGAATTGGTACCTACTTTTACCGAAAATATGGATCCAAACATCTGGTAAATATGTGCGCTGTGCTGGGGTTCTCCTGTTCTTATTCAGCAACTGTGCAGATTGAAACTTCGGCGTCTTACGAGATGATTCCTCACCTCCAATAGGCAAAGGAGCTTTTGTCCAATTTGTCTATGACAATGCGGACATGAATGTTAACACGCTAGATGGTAACAACACATTTCATGAGATGGGAGGCATTATGTACGTGATCCCCTCGACAGCAGTAATGCGATAAGAATACATTCCATGTATACAGAACTATGTTCCTGCTCAAAATGTGACCTCCAGCAGTGAAGTACAAATCAAAGAGTGCATAAAAAACAGTGGATTGTCAGCAATCATGGTTGAGGATTTGCAATCAACGTATGAAATTGATGGTGAAATTTTGCCCTCGGCTCCTGACCTAATATTGTTGTATGGGAAGTCGCTCAATAAGCAGTCCATGTCAGGGTGGATTGGATTTATGGAGCAAGAAACAGAAGAGCTTCAGTTTTCATGCTCAAAAATATTTTTTCTTCCATTTATCCGTGCCCATCCCAATGAATATTATACAGTGTTCACTTCACTCATGGAAGCCAGCAACCGGAGCAAAGCTCATGGTCCGAAAATCACGTTCGTCACTTTCGACCAGCCATTGTTCATAAAAGCAAGAGATATTGTCGAGAGTAGACTTCACCCAGAGTTGAACAGTGTGGTGGTACGGCTTGGTGGATTTCACCTCTTACTGTCCTTTATGGGATGCATTGGCACAATAATGGATGGGAGTGGTCTGAAAGAGCTACTAACCACCATCTATGCAGGCCACAGTGTTGACAAAATTTTGAATGGGCACGCATATTCATGAGCTGTTCGAGCCCACATTTTGACAAACCTCACACTGGCCGGCATTGTTTTTGATGAGGTTGATATGTCTCCTGAGGAGCGAGACGAGACTGAAAAATTGCTGAGAGACACTGAGAGGTCTCTCACTATGTCGGCAGAAGAAATTGATACCTATCAAATACTAAAGGTAAAATTTACTAGTGCCTTGAAGGATATTGAAGCAAACAGTCCAGCATCAGAGCTGTGGGTCCAATACTTTCGTATGACCACTTTGGTCAAATTATTCATACAGGCAGAGCGTGCTGCTGATTGGAACCTTCATTTGTACACTGTTCACAAGATGCTCCCTTTCTTCAATGCAACTGGACATTTTTTGTACGCTAAGAATGTGCACCTCTACTTTCAGGATGTGTTGGCTCTACAAGATCGGATGCCTAAAAATGAATACAACATGTTCGCAAAAGAATCCTTCACCATTCATCGGTCTGACAAGTTTTGGTCTGGGTTGTGGCCAGACCTAACAATTGAACAGAAGCTGATGCGATCCATGAAGACCTATGGTGGATTGACCCAAGGATGGGGAATCTCCGACAGTGTGCTGGCAAGGTGGACAGCAGGAATGGTGTTTATGGTGAACATATGTGAAGAACTTGAAAGTTTTTGCAGCATCTCATGTCCCACTGGAGAGCACCATGTAGACATGAGACCTCCTCGAATCATCCGAGACAACAGTGATGTGGAAAAACTTAAAAACTGGTTTGCTCTCCACCCTCCACTTCCCAAAACTGACAGTTTGCTTTCTATCAGTAGTGGTTTACTGGCAGGTCCTGAGATTAATTGCCACATGGCCCAGAGAGTCGGAACGGAGGGACTGAATAAAATTGTGGGGCAAATGTATGACAAGGTAGTAATAATACGGAAAAGCAAAGTAACCACGCTGGCATCGATCACCTCATCCGTTAAATTGCCGGAAAAAAACAGAAGCGTATCTGTGGATCCTCTCACTATTTTCCAGCGAGTGTGTATCACAAAGCAATCTGAACAGAATTTACAGGATGACTTCAAGTATGAGTTGGCCCCATTCCCGATGTCATTATTCAATGAACAGGGTATGCGCAAGGGCACAAAATCCACTTTGTACTCTGCCTTCACTCCTCTTTCCAGCCACTCGCCGATAGATGCCAGCACTCACGTCGTTTTGGATAGTGGCAATCTCTTGCACAAGGTCGTGTGGCAGCGGAACAGCACAGTTCGAGCACTTTTGATGTGTTATACCACCTACGTTCATAACCACTTTGGGAAGAACGTCTCCAATGTTTTTGATGGCTACCCCGAAGATGCTACCAAAAAAAAAACATCAAAACAGCGGAACAGCTGCGACGATATGCAGCTCATTCCATCTACGAATTGACGTTCAATGAATCTACAGTAACTCAAATTGCTCAAGAGCATGCACTGGGCAATGATAACAACAAGAGATGCCTAATAACTCTTCTTTGTGATGCCTTTCAGGAGGAAGGAGTAGAAGTGACTGTTGCCAAAGAAGATGCGGATCGATAGATCGTCATGATGGCACTTTAAAAAAGAGCAGTAGCCGATCGAGTCGTCATAGTGGGAGAAGATGTTAACCTGCTTGTTCTTCTCAATAGTTTAGGCGCTGAAGAGACAAATGTCTACCTTCAGAAGAGCACGAAGGGCGAAGCTGGTTGCTGTCACTACTCTACGACCTCCTACAACCACCAGGACTCCCAGCGATCATCAGGGATGCTCCTATTCATCCACGCATTTACCAGGTGCGATACCACCTCGGCACCATTTGGCCAAGGAAAAACCAAAATCATCACTCCCCTTAGCAAGAGTGAACCACTTGCTGAGCAAGTGGGGGTCTTCCTTCGGCCAGACTCCACTCCACAAGCTGTGAGAGAAGCAGGCATCAAGTGCTTTGTGGCTCTATATGGGGGTGACATCGCGAGGGATACTTTGTATTTCCTGAGGTATAAGGCGTTTGTCACTTCAACGAGCATAAACCTCGCCCGTTTGCCTCCGACGGAAGATGCCGCAGGCCAACACGCGGTAAGGTGCTACCTCCATGTGCAGAAGTGGCAGGGAGTCAACATGAATCCCACTGATTGGGGGTGGAAACTGTCTTTTCAGGGACTCATCCCCATCCCCACCACCATGTATCCCGCACATCCTGCCTTTCTGCAAAAAATTTCATGTAAATGCAAGAAAGGGTGCTCTGGGAGCTGCTCGTGCAGAAAGTCTGGGCTCCACTGCTCAGTCCTCTGCCAGTCATGCGGTGGCAAATTGTGCATTAACATCCCGGATGTGGAGCTGGAATGCTCGGACGATGAAGATGACCCGACTTCAGACTGGGTGCCTCTCACGGCATCCATCACAGCCATTGATACACCATCTTCATGCAAGCCCAAGCCCGGACCATCTAAGATAAAAAGAACTGTATGATTTGGCAACCGAAACACAATACCTACATGATTTATGTTAGTTTTCTTTTTTGTGTAAATGTAATTTGTCGTCATAGTAGGTATCATTATGTTTGTACAAGGCATTTCAGTATGTAGGTACATAAAACAATGTTTGATAATGAAGTAATTCCCGATAGGCATATTGTCTTTTTCTTTTTTCATCAAACAACTTTAATCAATAACAAAAGTGAGTAAATTTTAACTTTTTGATGAATAAAACCCTAATAATACATGTCAACACTTTATTTGCATTTGTCCCCAAAATCCACGTATGACTTTTGTTTTGGTAATCTGCCATTTTTGTGAGGACCGCTAGGCTTACAGGTACCATTTTGGTCTCAAATGAAAGCTAATTAAATTTACAAAAACTTCATCCAATATAACATTTTACGTGGGAAGCGTATTTTAGATGATATTTCACAAAATAAGTGACCATTTCGAAAAAAATTTCACTTTTTGGAAAAAAATGGCCTACATTCGAAGAACTGTATCTTGCGAACCAATGGCTCTATCGAGCTCTCCCTGGTCTCAAATTGTAACAAATTTAGTCTACCTTAAAAATATACAGAGTGACTATACCGGCCCAGACCCTTCCTTCACTGATATATTGAGCGAAAACTGAAAAAAAAAAAAAAAAAAAAAAAAATCCAAAAATGTCATGGTTTTTCGGGTACACCGCCGCTCGCACAGCACTTTGGGAATTGTAAATCTGGGTTATTAATCTTGGTTTAGGTCCTAACAACATATAAAAATTCAGAACAACCCGACCTTTTGCAAGAACGACCCCCTTTTCATATTTAACTTGACTGGACTATTAATAATTCCTTGATAAATTAGGTGGAAAAGTGCCTAGTTTCAAATAATTAAGATTGTATTGTTCGATAATGCTGGTATATCAGTGCAGTATATTACTTTTTCTTTGTTGCGTACTGGATTTATTCACACTGCAGAATAGCAAACTGTTTTTCAACGTGCCTTACTGCTGCACACATGTTAAGCCAAGCATGCTACGCGTTCGTGCGGGCAAATAGAGCTGAGTCATGCACATATCGACCGCGAGCATAAAGAGTTGTTCGTGCATGACCTTTCCCACGACCTGTTCACTTGGTCAGTTCTATGTACAACAAGAAGCCACGATCATAACAATACTGAGAAATATTTGTTACACTAAAAAAACTAGTCTGAGGAAATATTGTTCCTAAACAAGCAAAACATTGTTAAATACCCCGTCAGATCCAAATAAATTGTAAGCAATAAACGGTCAACTATCGGAATATTTCCACCTCAATTGGCCCCCTGACATCACTGTCCAGCCAGGCTCCACCGTAAATACATCATTTCATACATACATAAGGTAAAACAAAAAAAATAATTACATTATATACCTAAAAAATAAATAAATAATTTTGAAACTATACCATGTTAGCAAGTGTTATGAAAACTAACCACTACATTTAAGTGTTCGTTCTGCAGAACAAGAAATTATTTTTACTAATTTTGTATAGATAATTTAAAACTGAATTGCTAAAAATGTGATTTAGTAATCTTTGTTGCTGTAGAAGTTTTAAATACATACAGAAGAATCTCATAGCCAAAAACAGAGACATACAAGTCAGTGTGTTCTAGTCTACGTCAGTTCCCTGTTTTCTGTGTAACTTAAGTTTTGTAAATGTCTGTTGCGTTGTATGGTCTTCCAGTATTGTACAATTATATTGTAGGTTTCTATCGTAAAAATTTGTGCAATATTTCCTTAATTACATGTTTGGGTCGTACGTTAGTTTCAACGCCTGTGATTGTTGTTTAATTTTCTATGATAATTATTTCGTTGTACGACATTTGTAAAGTATGTGATTTTTCAATATGTTATTCTGAGTTATGTGTTTCTGTTGTGCGACTGTTCTTACGCGACCGTTCTTACTTATTTGTTTACGTTATGTGATCTTTCTATGATGAATTTAGGTTGTGAGACGTTACTAAAGTACGCTGTTTAGCAGTGTGTAGTGATAAGTGTAGTGCTTCTATGTAGGATTATTTTTACATCCGTGCAGATCGGCTATATGATACTTCTATGTGAAATAAGAGTTTTCGGCCTGGGCTTAATAGCGGGATTTTCAGCGCTGGTGATACGTGATATGAGATGAGCATGACTCAGCGCTGGAATGAAGGGGTGGAAGAAACGGGATGTTCACGACAATTTCTACAGACCAACTGCATGGTCCAGCACGATTCCCAATGAAAAAAAGACAGGTCGAGCCAGATTTATTCGTTCTAATATTTAAATTTCGGTCGTACGTCCTTTCTAATGTTCATGTGCGTGCTATGATACTACAATACGTATATTTAATATTGATTTTTCTACTACGCGATAATCCCCACGTGTGTTTTTAATGCATGGTCGTTTTTGATTACATGGATGCGTTTCAATTGGATGACGTTTCTAACGTTTCGGGTGCTGTAGATTTTATATTACGTATTTTGGTTTTACAAAAGTTATTAAGTCTTTAAGTTTGTTACATTTCAGCTAAAAGATGTGAATTTTTGCTCTACAACATTTCTAACTTACGTGACCCTGCGTTATGTGGTTCTAAATTGTGTATGTGGTACAATCGTTTTTCTAACTGTCATATTACGTGGACTTGTTTTAAACGAGATTTCTAACAAACACATTTCTGTAATATATTGTTCTAAATAGTGTGTTTATACTATATGATTGTTCTAACTTTAAGTGATTCTGTTTTATGGTTGTTTTAGAAGTGTGAATTTCTGATGTACGATGTTTCTTACATGCATGGTTCTGCTTTCGGAGTTATATATTTTTTAAATGAGTGATTTCAGAGGAACTCTAGTGACATAAGATGACGGTACCACTACTTGATAGCTTTTTCTGTGTGTGAGAGCAGGCTACCTGATCTCAGATATAAGTTCCCAAAGTTACTTAATTTACAATCGAAATTGTTAAACGGCAGATCATAGGCTCTGTGAAAGAGTTACAGTTAATAGGTGTGAATAAAAACCACCGGTTGGCAGTTGATATTATAAACTGTTTCCAGAATGGGTTGATTGTCCCTAAAAGTGTAGCAGTGAATTCTTTTCAAACAATAAAAAGCAATTAAACGCTATCCAACCAATATACCAGCACTAAACTGGTATAAACCGCCCTTTTATTAGCTTAGCTGCAAAAAACATCATAGACAAGTGAGCAAAAGTATGTGAACGTGTGTAACTGAAAAATGAACTGCTAGCAAATGGTTATCCCATTCAGATCATCAAACGAAATATAGAAACTAACGTTTTCCATATAAAATAATAAACAATCGTAAAACCTTTGGTAGCTTTGTTGATTCCATATATATCAGGGCTTTCAGCAATAATAGGACGATTGGGAAGTAAACATGCAGTAAATTAGAAAATAGCTGTCAAATAAGATCATTCCGTAAAAGTCATGATAAAAAAAGTACAACCAAAGTCACAAACGTTTTAAGCTCAAAACTGTACGTTTCAAATTCCCTGTGGATAATTCTTTGTATATATTGGACAGAATGGCATATCCATTTATACAGTCATAACAAACACAAGCATTATGTAAATAGGGTGAAGTTCAAAAATATAGACTAGCAGAATATGCCTGAAATGTTAGCCATAGACAATTCGAAAAACTGCTTCTCCACTGACACAGGACACATACTATATTATAAGGAAATTCAAAGGCTCAGCACTAATAGTCAGTAACAGAAATATATTCAATCAACAAAGCATTCAATTAAAAAAACATTTCGTTACTAATAATTATAAAGGTAAATTTTCAACAAAGAACACTAAGGTACCACCTACATCGCAGGAAAACTATAGCCAACAACAATAGACCCTTACCTGCGCAGCCAGTAAGGAGATGTCTCAATGCCATTCGCCGAGACAAAAGAAGGGGTATGGAGTATATAAACCACTTGTTTTCCAGTGAACATAGCACTCGCAGTCACTCTGCCTGACGCAGTGAGCTCTACCGAGACACATCGGGGCACATACACCCGAGTTTGCGAATGTGCTCGCGTACCTACAATTTGCTCTATGAGCGCTGCCTGACGACTAAAGAGAGACCGAGCGTCCAGTGACACACCTAGCCAAATTCTACACAGAATTTACTATGTGTGTGTCGAATGACGAAGTGAAGGGGATCGTCCAAGACCTTCAAGACTCGTCAACAGAAATCTGCCACCTTCAAAGCAATGAAAATTGACATCCAGATACGCGAACTTCGAACCTCCTTAATTCTTAACAACAATAAGCCACAGTAAAGTCACTACAGCCTCCTAGCATACAGTCGACAAGCTACAGAGGAATGAAGAGCGGCTGATTGGCGAGCAAGAAGCGGTACGAGTCTTTATTGTCGAGTGCGTGAGCAACGTCATCAAGAGATGTCTACGCCGGTGTCGAATTTCCACATTTGATGCGTGGGAACAGCTTACCGACAAAAGCCAGTGTCCCACGCTTGACGAAAAG
This sequence comes from Medauroidea extradentata, assembly GCA_003012365.1. Lineage (NCBI taxonomy): Eukaryota > Metazoa > Arthropoda > Insecta > Phasmatodea > Phasmatidae > Medauroidea > Medauroidea extradentata. The sequence goes on along the minus strand of PNEQ01092996.1, from coordinate 25,702 downwards.
CATACCACTTCTATTCGCAGCGCGCCAAACTACCACATTTTATTTTTAAATAGTATGAGGTAAAGCTCAACGCTTGCCTCTCGCTTTTCACTATACGAATTCAGGTAACATTTTCGGGGGTTACAGCATTCTAAAAACCGCGTTTTTAGCCATTTTGAGAGGCCCGAAAATCATGTTTCTAACAAGTTGGCTGAATTTTTGAAAGCATAGAAGCATAATTTCAAGTGTGTGTTCTTTTTGTAGAAAAAAATAATGTGAATAATTTAAGCGGTTTCGCGTGAAAAATAATGCGCGTGGCACGCTGCAACGCTGTCCATGCACCAGTCCAGGACTCCTGGGCACGGTCTACCGCTATTTATATCACTATGATTTTATTTTTTATGTGTACCAGATATTTGTTTCTTATTTAAGACACAAAATGTGACTAAATTTGGCTCTTATCAAATATTTTTATCTCCCATAGTTTTCTCGTAATGGCTTGTTAAAGTCAATATTTGCATCTTTCTGTTTTAAGGAATATACTAAAACCAACTGACATACCAAACTGAAGAAATTCACAGTGGATAAAGACATCGCAGTCCACAATGTCACGTCCATAAAAACAAATAATAAAAATGTTTTGTATTTAAATAAAAATGCTGAAATTAAAAAAAAAATGTAAAAATACAATAATAAAAAAATAATTTAGTGGCTTAACACAGCTGAATTTGTTGCCTATCATATCGATAATCATTGTGAATTTTTTTCAGTTTTGTAAATGAGTTGATTTTAGTGTCGTCCTTAAAGCGGAAACATGTATATTTTGGCTTTAATGAGCCATTATGCAAAAACTATGCATGACAAGAAAATTTTATAAGAGAAAATTTTTGATACATTTTTGTCTAAAATGAGAAAAAATATCACCGGTACAATTTTAAAAATAAAAACATGGTGATAAAAATAGCGATAAATCGCGCCTTTAAGGGTTGCGTTCATCTCAGTTTCAACGTCTTTTTTTACTTTTATATTTGTACCAGATGTTTTTTTCTTATTTTAGACATAAATTGTGATAAAATTTTCCTCATGGGAAATTTGTTTATCTATTATAGCTTTTGCATAATGAGTCGTAAACATCAAAATTTGCACTTTATGGTTTTATGTACGCCACTAAAACCAACAAACATACCAAACCGAAAAAATTCCCAGTGTATTACAATGTCATAGGCTATGATTTGAAATATATAAAAATTAAATTGTTTGTATTTTATACAAAATGCTGATATTTAAAATGAAAATTTTCAAAATTCAAACTTTTTTTTAAATTATAAAAAAATAAATGATTTTATTTTTATACATGTCAAATCACAGCCTGCAACATTGTTATACGCTCTGAATTTTTCGGTTTGATGTATCAGTTGGTTTTAGTGGCGTACATAAAACCGTAAAGTGCAAATTTTGAAGTTTACGACTCAGTACACAAAAACAATGAGATACACAAACATTTCTTAAGAGGAAGATTATACACAAGTTTTATCTAAAATAAGAAAAATAATATCTGGTACAAATATAAAAATTAAAAAGGCGTTGAAAACCGAGGTGGCCGCGCCCTTAAGGTTCACTTCGAGCAACGCTGTCGCATACGAGAGGCGAGGTCACCTGCAGTGCCCAAGCGCCATGCCCAGACGGAGAAGCACAGGACGAGCGACAAGTGAGTACGCCTTCATAGCAGCCTGCAACACCGAGCGACAGCCCTGATATTACGTCGTCGACTCCTCTTTGCAGACCATCAACCTAGTGAAGAAGAGGACGGTCCAGCTGAATTCGGCACCATCCGTCAGTCAGAATGACCAACAACAGTCACGAGAAGCAGGGAAGAAGAAGAGTCGCGAATCTTGAGCGCCGAAGATAGGATCGTAAAGGCCACGGCTGGTGAAGTGGCTGTTGCGGTGCGAGCTGCGGACTACCTTCCTGAGCACTGCTGGCAGATTCTGAACAGAGTTATAGGATGTCTGACTCGCCTCTACCAAGTGTGGCCATCAGCACCAAGCAGGAGGCAGCTCGTCTCGTCTACTAGAGGCTGGTCTCTAGTTTCATGAGGAGAACCTGCGGGCCGAGGCGTCCCACGCACAAAAGGTTACACATGAAAAGACCCGCCGGCGCCGGCGGCAATCAGACATGGGCGAGGGAGTTCTGGAGTTGGTCGCAAGTCTGACTGCAGCACTGCCTTGTCTACTAGGGCCCCTGAGCAGCTCGTGACCACTTGGCTGGGTCCCATTGTCCTAACTAAGAGGACGGCGAAATTAATGACAGCGAGTTTGGCAAACAGGTACTAATGCAGTTAACACTAACCGCTCATTTAATCATAATCTTCAGCACATCTCTTGGGAAAACTCACAATAACCACAAGAGAGATGTGATTCAAAAATTCAAATCAACAATCATTCAATAATCACTCAATAAACATTCACTATTCCATTCACATTCTGAACTTCTCAAAAAAATTCTATAGCCTATAGCATTTCTCTCTTGAAAATTGTGACAACAAGAGAGGCGTGATTCTACTAACCCTCTATTTCATATTTGATTTTAACAGCACAACTCCCATGGTCGCTGATAACAAATAAGATAATTTCAGTCACACTATAGTCATCCCATAAAATCAACCGCCCACAAAAAAACATAACTCCGGAAACCTAAGGTTACAACAAGAGAAGCGTGCTTCTATTGTTTCTCTAATAAATGAAGATCAGAAGTTCCAAACGTTCTAAGTGCCAAAAAGTAAATTTTTCAGGAACAGAAAAAAATAAATCGCTTAGAAGCTTATGAACACACAACGATGCTATCTTTGACCTCCTGTAAAATCCAAACAAATGGTGGGAGGCACTTAGAACGTATTGAAGTTGTCGGCATTGGCATATAGAACAAATTCCTCAATATAACTGACTTTTAAACATTTTAGGTTATAATTGACACACTTTAGATCACAGATCACTGTGTGAAACGTACGAGAGACATAGCAGGCCAGCACATCACATCACAGCATAGCATAGCTTAGTATAGTTTCATGTGTGAGTCCAGCTCTAGTCTCGCGTCCGCTACTTGGCTGTGAGGATCGCTTCGTGCAAGTGCCCATGAGTCCGAGCTCCATGATAAATAAGCTTTATGACTTTTCTAATGGCTCCAACATCAGAAATTAAGTCACGTATCAAGTCGGGTACTACATTATTGTGGCAAGCACACGAGATTGTACATAACGCAACAGTGAATCTCGGGGGAAAAATCACAAAAAAGATGTAAAATGTTGTTGGAACGACGAGTCTTGCTACAGGTATTATGAAAAGGTAGTCAAACCTACCGGGAAGAAAACAAAGCTCAGGAGGTAAACTGAAGTAAACGATTTGACGTACAGTGCTGTGCATTGAAAAATACATGCATTTTATAACGTACGGACTCTCCCGACTTTGAAAAAGTTTAACAATGCCTTTCCAGAAGACGGTGTTTTGAACTGCAGCAGGAAATACTTACAGATAGTGTTAAAGATGCTCGGGTTTCGCTGGAAAAAGTGCCAATCCAGTAGGCGAATATTGACAGAAACGCCTGCGTTTATAATTTGGAGCGGCCGATATCTGGAGCAGATACGAAAGTACAGGAATGCTGATAGGGTAATAGTTTACATCGACGAAACTTATGTCAGTGATTTACATAGTCTATCCTCTTCTTGGCAATCATGTACGGAAATTGGCGTCATAGAATCTACAGGGAAAGGTTCGAGATTTTTGTGCATGCAGGTTATGATAAAGGCTTTGTTCCAAATGCGTTACATATTTTCAAATCCAGAACGCAGTCCGGCGATTATCACGATGGTATTAACAACGAAATTTTTTCTAAGTGGATCCGAAACAGATCGGTGCTAAATTTACCGAAAATCTGTGTCGTATTGATTTGTATTTCGTAGTACAGAAGAATCGTATACAGACGTAATTAAAGGTTTTACTGAGTACAATTGAAGGAGCCAAATTCGTCGTCTTTGTTGAATTGACAAAGGCACATATTTTTAACCAGTGAAATATATTTCAGATGTATAGTAATACAGAGACGAAAGATGTCTATTCAGTTATATTCCCGAAAAAATTGTCAGCTTATACATAGCAGTTTCCTTAAAAATCGCAACTGAAGAGTAAAAAACAGGATTTGTATGTATTTAAACGGGGGATTCAAAACAGATACAGACTGAGTGATGTCACAAAATTAGAGCGATATATGTAGGGCACACAATTATACGCTGTATGCATTTCGTGTAACATGGTTTGGGATGCGGCGACGTGCTTCGTGCTTTTTCACCCCTCCAGCTTGGCGAAATAGGATAAACCTGCTGCTGTGCCAGCGCTATCGGCCAAGGTTACCACCTTCCTTCCAGCCATCACGAGGTAAGGCAAAACTGTTGATGCACAGAGCGCTATCGGCGAAGATTCATTTGTCAGTTGGCACACTTAAGTGTTCTGTTTCAGGTCGAGACGACATAAGCCCAACAGGAACTAGTGAATACTAAGGATTTCTTTCCTTGTCACAAATGCAAAACGATAAAATAACCAAGGCAGTGTCAGTCCTGATCCTCAGTTTGCATGCTGTACGGACTAAAAACCGTGACCTGATGTATGCTACTGGGATTGATTTGAACATATCTAATGGTCTAAGTGACTCCCACACTTCTACACTACGAGTATAGCTTGCCACTTGCCGACAACACCTACTTTACTTATACAGACATCACGACAATTCATCATGCCAGTTAATGGGAACTTCTGTTCCCGGTCTCGTGAAAGCATGGCCACAGATGACGTATGAGAATTAGGTGGCGGTGACCATACATGGTCTGCAGGTGTTCCTCAGACTGTATGTGTGCCTGAAGAAGGAAACAGATAAACATATTACAGTTCCCGAAACGCAATGGCGTTTTCTTTTGTTGCAATGAGAACACCGTGTTCGTCTGTGTATTTTCTGTTATCCATAATAATTGCATTGTTTGTGTTCTTCACTATTCTTAAGGCTACGGGTAGCTATTTATGCTATTTTAGTACGTTTATTTTTAATCCTGAAAGGGAGTAGATATCGCAAAACCGTTACAGAGAACTTTTGCAAAATGTTGTACTATGTAGCCTAATTTTTTGAAAACTTAAGTTTTTATAGTATTGACAAATTATCGACTTTAAGAACATTTAATTAAGTCGATGGTTAGCCAAAATTATATGAATGTAAGTTTCGTGAAAATTTAGGCTACTTATTACACACTATTTCCAACATTTCCGTGTGACGGTTTTGTGATATCTTTTCCCATTCAGGATTAAAAATAAATAAATCTCGCTAAAACATCATGAATAGGAATCCGTGGCCTTAAGGTGAATGTGTGCCTGTCGTGTTGTATACAGACAGCAAATTTTTTCTTAATTTTATTTTTCTGTTTGTCCTTTTAATTTTATTTAGCTGTTTGTTGCTGTTCTTTCGCCACTTACTGACGGAATTCCTCTTATGAATTTATTTCCATTTTTTGTTTCCAAACTAATCGCAACCCTTTTTGGTTGGTTTTCTGTGCGTGTGTGTCAGTTTATGTCTATTTAATTTCTGGTCGTGTTGTTTGTCACTCACTGGTTGAATTTCTGGCATAATTGCGTGACTTTCCTTTGTTTGCTAGCTGATAACAAAATCCTTTGGTGGTTTCTTTTCTGTTTGTCTGCATGTACACTCAGCTTTTTTGTGTCACTCTATTTGCTGCAATGGCGTATGTCCAAAATACCTCTTTGTATAGTGATTGCAAGAATTTTTTGGAAATTGCAAACATATAATCGTTATATTTAATAAAGTTATTATAATAAGTTTTATATAATTTCTTGGGAAACTTTATTTCCAATTATTTTAATTGTAGAGGTACAGATATTTTTGGAATTAACTTAATGTGAAACAAAAATAAACGAACTATTGTAGTGCGAAAAACGTGGGTGCTGTCAGTGATAGTTTTTCTCAGACATATCACAGAGTTTATTTCACATTACTGTGTGTACGTGGTTTAGTTGCTAAGATACAATGTTTTGAGATTAGGGAATTGGTCTGTAATCTTTGTGTTTCACTGTTTGCCAAATTTTCTATTTGATTTTTAGCTTAGCATTTTCTGAAAACTGAAATTTTTGTTTGACGTAAATGCAAAATTTTGTTTCAAATTAAAATACTTTGTATTCGTGAGTGTGTGCAGTATTTTACACTTAATTCAATGGTTGCTTAGACACAGGTGTAATATTATAAGTTTTCAATAATTGATCAAATACGACATTTGTTATGCTGTAAGTTGCTGTAGGTAATTAAGTAAAAAAGTTTAACTTTTAGTCAACAATATAGCTGCAAACTCACTTCACCGGGATACACCTGAGTCTCCGCTTCTGAAGTTGGAATTTCTGGTTCACTTGAAGTAGACGATGGCATTAGGAGGAATAAGTCCGTCTGTATGCCAGCTTCTGTGTCCGATATACGTTCCGAAAGCTGCAACAAACATATATACCAAAATCAATACGTATTTAAATAATCATACATTGTTAAAATGTGTAAACAATTTCCCAAATGTATATTTGAATTAAATGCGTTTTAAAAATTAGTGTTGTAGCAATAACACTCAAAGAAAAATTATTGCCCTAGCTGTTAAAATATTCGAATTATTTTTAATTCATAGACTATTCGTAAAACTTTTTTTAAAATAATATTTACATATTCTTCTAAAATATTAAAAAATTATTGCCAGGCTGTACGAGAATAAAATGTGAAAGAACTTAAGACGGACGGTCCGATGAAATTTTATACGTGCGTCGGAATAACAAGTAAGTAGGCTAAAAACTTCCCAAAATGCTCATTTAAATGTGATTTACACGCATATTGTAAACAAGGCCTTGAGCCGGATATCGGAAGCCATTGGCGAAAGAGCGGTCAGTCACAAGGAAAATGTATGCTACTTGTCTGGCCGTTAGATATTTCGATATGCAATACTTAACGGGATGAAGAGCCTAAAATGTATTTTCAATTAATACATGATAATTTTTAAACCCCGTGAGATAGCGAATTGATTTTTGCTTCAGAATTAAGCTGACATAAATACATAAAAAGCGTTAAAAATTTTTTTCGAAATTCAACTTTGGAAGCCGTTAACAAAATTCAATTAATCCTCATATTTCTTAAATACGTTCGCATATCGAGAAGATCTATGGATATTAATGAAATTTTTCATAAATATCTAAAAAAGCAATTGCAGAATTTTTCGAATCACGAAAATTAAGAATGTGAACATAAGTAAAGTATTCAAAAAATCCCGAAAAGTGAACATGACTATTGAGAAATAGTTTAAAATTTTTTACTCTTTGCCGTCTGATTCATATACATTCCCATAAGAATCCTGACGACCTGCCACGGCGCAGTTGTTTGGAATATGTCTGCGGTACGGTAGGGTTAGGGTTCAAATCCCGGGTAAGACACTGTGACCGTAAATTACTGTGATATTATATATGAACATGTTAGTGGCAGTTGGCATATTATTTCAATTTATATTTGAAATGTATAACAAAGTTGTAAAATGTTATAAACCAAGCGGACGCAGCTGCAACGGGACAATCTAACTGAGGCCTTCAGAGCAAGAGAGGGGTGGCCTAAGTTGGATATGGAGGAATACCAGGAATTAAGGGCGGGGAAAGGGGAAATTAACTATAAAACCCAGCGACCAACGTCATCATCCAGATACAATCCCCGCATGGAAAAATCCAGTCGAACCGGCTGTGAACCGAACCCTTATTACTATAATGTTTAATTTTAAACAGTACCTACCAAAGCTGCTACAGCGGACAGCTAATGCACTGAAGCGAACATCTTAGAGCCAGTTGTCCAACTATTTCCGTTTATTTTTTAAGTGCAATATAATATTGCAAAAAATGACATCTGACGACGCCACGATTGTAATTGCCATTACATCATACACTACTATTAGCGAATGTGTTCTGGTTCCTCTTATATTTCGTTAATACAATAGTGTGGTTAATTAAAAAAACAGCGGGCGAAGTCACCTCTTGTTATGTATACCTGGTAATCCAACAGTTAAATATTATGTTATTAATGTCTTCATCATTTATATTTTCATAATGTACAAGTGCTAACTTCATGTAACCAGTGGCCGCGGTTAGCGCAGTGGCTAGAACAGATGCCTCCCATCAAAGCGATCCGGCTTCGATTCCTGGTGGGGTCGGTCCCCGGATTTTCGCACGTGGGAGTCTTTGGTCGGCCGATTTTCTCGGAGATCTCCCGTTTACTCCGTCGCTTCATTCCGGCGCTGCTCCATACTCACATTACGTCAACCCTTACCTACGCTAATGACCTAGATGTTGGGCGCTGACGAAAATCTCTTCACTCACTCTTCATTAAATTTTCGGTAGTATTGTTGAAACAACTACCTTGTAGTACCGGTAGCTTATGAATTTCTTATCTTAAATGCCAGCATGTATTAAAACCTTTCATATTGTATCATTTATCTTCAGTGTAAGTTATCTCTGTATAAAGTCACGCACGTTTTTTTAACGTCCTAACAGAAAGTTCCACAAATTTATAATGCGTTATCCAGCCGCAATATGATTTCTGTTTACAGTGACAAAGCCTGAGTAACTTTAAAATTTGCCTGATATAATGTATCTTATATTGTGTTAATTATGGCCGTGTTCCAATTAGTTTGAAAATTCGTATTTGACCCTTTGCGAAAAGGGTTTTGTGAGCTTCCAATTGGAACAGCTCTTTCGTCAGTTTGTTTTCTCACCTGTATATTTGGTTTGTCGAAAGACATGCACAGGAGACTAATAATACGTCAAAAATTAAGCAGAAATATAATTTTATTCAATACTATAAATAAAATATTAAAATATTCACTGAAATTTACATTTGATAATACTTGCAGGCAAGGCATGGTTAAAAGTAAAATTATTGACAAATCAATAACAAAGAGCAATCTGTCGGTAGGTTAGCTCAATCATATGACCAGAATTTTCTGATCATCAGAGATTAGTAGGTTGTGAATGACGCCTGCAAGCTGTTCAGGGTTTTTACGTGGCGAAAATTCAAATTACCTTTATGATACACTTTTGAATATTTTCCAAGTAACTACGACAGAAGTGCATTTTAACTACGTTATTTCATTTATGCTACAAGTATGTATCCGTTTCGTGCCTATTTATTTGATATGTTGAATGTTTAACAAACAGTTTAATTACACAGTTGGTTTGGTTATTATGTTTAACGTGTACGTTTTCTTCTCTGCTTACCACAGCTACCATTATCTCGACGAGGGTTAATGAGGAGTAGACAGGGCACCTAACCTCGTGACACTTTGAAAGCTTGACGACTTCACTGAGGTTGCTCTTAGCACACCTTGTGCAGAAATTTTGCCCTTCCCTCATTACACTTTGAAAACATCTTCTGATATACTCTGTAGCATAAAACTACGGAGTTCTAGTTTTCCCATATTATATTTATCTCTGTTTGGCCACATAACAAGCCTGGAAGAAACTAAGCACAGCTGGCAATTTTATTTCATTTTAAATTAGATGTATTTGAAATTTAACTGAATTATTTTAACATATTTAATAGATTGTGGGACGACCCCGAATGTCAAAGTAGACTTAGATACGCAAGAAACTTTACAAAGGAAAGCACAATATATTTCAATTTACTACAAACACAACGTACAATAAACGGAATGCTACAGGCTACAATAACATACAAGTTTAAAAAAACAATCAGTTGTTATGAAATACTATACAATTATTCATATCGTACTGCGTCACTGGAAAATCTTGCAAACATATCGGTGTATTTCATCTGCAAATATTATAAATTTATATTTTTTTAAATACACATGCGGAAACTTGTCTTCTACTATACTTTTTACAAACGTGAACTCTCTTTTTCTAGCATACAATGTTCTTTGTACAGTGCCAACCATTGAGGCCCTACGATGTTGCATTCATGGTGACGATAATTCAAGAAGTAAGCAGAAGTCAAGACTTAGGCAAATATTATGTGTGCTGGTGTACCTCATTTTATCCTATACTAAGTATTGTAGAGTACTTTGCTAGTTATTTTCCGTGACAGTAGTTTTTAAATAAGCAAAACACGTTCAAAAATACAGGACGATGGAATCTAGCGTGTTGTCAGGAAAGGCGGGAATTTCAGGTCTCCACTCGTCGATTCATTTAAATTTATCTGTTACGCTAGGTGAGATCAAATACATGAAAGGATCTCCTTGCCAGTCCCCGGATTTTCGCATGTGGGGATCGCGACGCACGATGCCGCTGGTCAGCGGGTTTTCTTGGGAATTGCTTCTGGTTTCCCCTGCCCCTTCAATCCGGCGCTCCTCCATAATCACACAATGTATTCCCACCCCCCACCAGCGCTAATGGCCTATTTAATTTATCTACAGAACATATATGTTGTTAACATCTATCACAAACAAATTATTTTGTAGTATTTTTTTAAGTTATGATCATTATTTTCGTTTTTAATATATAACATATTAATATTATTTTCAATTTTATTTTTCGTAATGGTTAATGTGTAAACATATTCTCTTTTCCTCTTTCTTCATATGCATAAAAATTAATATGAATATTAGTTATATTATCAAATAAAGGAATTTTATCTAATTTCATCGGAAAGTCTAAACCCGTAAGTGCGATTTGAATTCATGCTAAAATTCTATATAATTTTTTACTCTTTCTGGATTATTTTTCGTAGGATGAAGATATGATAAAATAGCCCACAAGAAACATTTTTGATCATTATTTTGAACAGTAATAACAGCATGTTTATCTTAAATGTTTTGTGGTAAATCAAAATATGAACCACAATTTATTGGGTCATATTTATTTATTAATAATTCTAAATTATTTATAGTGTTTAGTACCCATTGGGATCCTTTTGCTTGAAATACCATCTTTTTAGTTAATTTTTTTTTAAATAGTACCTTAATAATCTTCTACTCAATATGTTGTACATAAAATAATTTCATTTGTAAATATTAAAGGATGTGTTGTGATATTCTTTATTATCATCTAATCATCTTTTTTACTATGTGGAAAAATCTTAATTTACTTTAAAATTATTCTGCTAACTTCTTTTATTTTATTTATAACAATTTGATACATACATTATTAAGAAACTTTGATTGATCTATTTAATCATAAATAGGGCTAATGTCGTAAGTTTTTAATCTTCCCTCAAATACTTCTTCTATTTCGTATATCATAATCATGAGATTCTTAAATATTTTCATTTCATTTATTCCTTTCTAATGTTTTTTTTCTTCATTCGTGAATTTTCTTATATATGTGATCATATTTTTACAGTGAATATCACATGGGGAAACATTTCATTCGATTAGATTTAAAGAAAAAATGGAGATATTTAATTAATATTTCTTTTTTTATTTTCATTTTAATAGTATTTATTTTTTATTACATTTACGATTATTTACACTCGTTAAATTTCCACAACACGTTTTATCCCTATTTACGGCGATTTTGTAAAAAATTCTTGATAAGAAATTGTGAACAAATTGCTTTAATATTTTGATAATTTTAGGGGAATAGTTTTATCCCATTTCGAGCATAAAAATGGTCATTAGCCTCGAACATACTAATATCCTCTACTCATCGAATACTCGCCATATTACCAAGGTAATCGCAGACACATTACAGGAAAAAAATATTACTCGGGAAATTACTTAAGTAGAGAAAACACTAAATAAATTAAGTCATTTAAGGTCAAAAATTCAGAGAAAAATTTTACTTGATTAAACACGCAAGAAAATCCTATGTGTTTGAAATACTTTACACAATACGTCCCTGTTTGTTGTCACAACAAAAGGTTATCATACTAATGTGATAATTGCGGAAGTGTGATTGTTCGTTTCTTGATATTTCCTGCTTTCAAACAGCACCGGAGCAACCGATTGACATGATTTTTTGCATAGAGATAGTTTATGTGCTGGCGTGTGATCTACGGTGCTTTTTATCCCCGAAAATGCACGGGTCCAATGGAATAGATGTGGAACGTAATTCTGCAACTACCTCTACCACATTACGAATTATTATGAAATTTAGTATGAATGTACCTTAGATCTCGGAATAACACACAGTATAATATTTATCGCGAAAAAATTGTTCGTTCCTGTGGGAGAGCTATTTTACATTTACAAAATTCTACAATTCCTTGTTCACATTTAAGTGGCGACATGAATTTTTATGTCATTTGGTATTGTAGTATCGTGGTTATAACGTATAAAATACTTTTTGGCGCATTGTTTCTTTAATTTTTTTCAACTTAACGCTTGGCATACAACACTGTTTACAGTAACATCCTAACGTAATGCGCAGTAGTTTTGCTTTTCAGTTTTCGTCAATAGAAGACGAATCATGGGCACAGAGGATTGTTAACAAACTGGTTAGCTATGCCAATGTTAACATACAATATGACATGAACACAGCTCAAAAAGCATAATATCTCACAAATTTCGTACCTTCGTTAACAACCAAGAAAATCCTTGAAGAAACATAGATACTTCAAGTTGTGCCACCACACATAACAATGTCAAAGGAAGTATTTTTATGTTATAGACGTTTACTACTTCCACTGTTGTGTTTGTCCTTTACGAGAGCAGTAACTGAGATATCGATTCGGCGTGCTGTATTTAAACTACATGTTTCTTCTGCCCTCTCCTTATGCAGTCTTGCGTAAGAATAGAGATTCAGTTTACCACAATAAACTTAATAAACAATACATTTTAATTAATTAATATGGATGAATGCGTGTTTCATATTTGACACTAGGACCCTGCCAAGATGACCGATAGTGGAAGTGTTACAATCAGAAGTAGCACACAAGACATAGCAACACATTACAGCGTGTTCCTATAAACACTAAATATAGTACAGATGGTCCGCGATAGAGTGAGCACTCTTGAAGCCCTGCATACGCTCTTACTTTCTGTTAATTTATTCATTCCTGCAATTTATTATTATAAACAAAGCTACCTAAGTAACAACATTAGGATATACATTGTACAGTACCAAAAAGTTAACGTCCAAGGTTTCAATAAATAGTCATTTCTGATTATTTTTCTAAGCAAGGTGGTCGTCATAAGTGTTCACTTTATCACGAACCTTCTATAGTCATCAGAGTTCACGTAATGTTAATTTCTACCTTGTAATGTTTTTCCAAGCAGACCCTACCCAAGTAAAATGTACCTTTTAATATTGATGTTATTTTTTTCTAATGTTGTCATACTGCGTACGACCGATACAACAGTGTTTCTGTCGCTAGTGCCATGTCCGTACCGCAATGAGGCACACGACGTTCTTTAATTAGGCAAGAAGTATTTTGTGGAGGCGAGATTCGATCCTACATCATGTCTCGCCTAGTTATCGAAGACAGTAACGTTTTGAAACTAAGAACTGGACGTATGATACGTGGTGCTCGAAGATAGCGTGATGAGGTAATAATTGTGAAGACCATTGTACCTTCACTGATGCGTTCTACCAGGCTGACAGGTTTGCTGAACGATCGTAGTCGTATTGATGTACAGAATGTCCGAAAGTTATCACCTAATTCTAAACATTAATAAAAAAACCAATTCGGGGTGATAGAATCATGGCAGAGTGCCAATTAAGTTGGTTTATTTTACTTTCAAATGACAATACTGCCGTACACTGTTATTGTAGAGATCAAAACATTTAACATGAAACACCCTGATTGCAATCTGTCTTATAATACTGTAATTATTTACGATTTGGTAACATCGCGAATCATTTACGTCCGAAATCCAACTGCTTTCCGGCATGCGCACAACCGCATGATATTGTAGGATGTAATAACAAAGACAAACATCCAATGGGTTAATTTCAAAGGCTATGCAGGACATAGAGTGGGTTGTTGTTAACCGTCGTGTTTAATGCACGAAGCTTAATAGAATGTAGAGCCATTCCTTTCTGATGTTCGTATCGTTCACGTTCAGTCAGAATGTGATGTACCAAACTTTTCACCACCTTACAGGCACTCATCTGAAGTACAGGCTGAAGGCCCTTTTAATAGTCTGACCAATTTTTCACTACTCCCTGATAATCAGAAAGTATATCAAATTACACCAATAAACTACATGATGAATGTCAATGGGAATGACACACATCCTTAAGTTCCTTGGCCTAAGGTACATCACATTAGAAGAGACAAAAAAATGATATTCTTGCAGTGCTACTTCCAACGATGGTGATGATTCCTACTCCAAGGATGTATATTCGATGTTATTACTCGCAGTTTCCATCAGTTGTTGCACAGAGTGCTGTTTTCACCATCTGACACAACCAGCTTCAACACACACCTCGATACCTCAAGACCGCTGGTCAGAATCGGCAAACTAGAGTGAACAACAGTCAAAGTCAATGACAAGCTCACAGCTCAGTTAGACAACATAGAACATACGGTTAGAATTGCAAGTACAAACAGTACCAACATTTTGATAAATATGGAATCGTTCATGTTTTCCTTTACGTGCACACCTAAATATTGTATTTAAAAAAGGAGAATGTACATAAATGTGTATTAGATAACTATATTGACATCCGTCAGGGCTTCGCCCCTAACATAGTTGAGCCCGATGTGGTTCCTGTCATGTAGGCCTATATAGTTATGTAGTGCATCAAAGTCAAGTGACACACAACCTTTCTGCGATGTACCTTTTCATTTGCTGAGATGAAGTTGTTTTAAAAGTGTAAGGTGATTTATTTAGTCTCAACCTGTGCCTCAAGTTACTTGTATTATTTCCTATTGAAACTTTATAGCTTTTAGGTTAAGTGAGTGTTTTGTTTACATCTGCTACATGATTCGATACGCTGCCACTTGCAGAACCAACTTTATATTTTAGAGAAAAAGGTTGTGCTTAGGTTATAAGGAAATTATTACCACTGTTTAGTATGTAATCTCAATCCTTTTACTGTTGAAATATATTGGTAACATGTCGTCAAGTGAAGCAGATGTGGCAAGCCTGGGCGAGAGAAACAGGATTCGCCGCAATGTGTGGAGAGAACAGAATAATCACAGGAGGGGGGGGGGGAGAAAATTGGGAATCACGGGACTGAGGGGTAGAAAGTGGGAATCACGGGACTGAGGGGGGAGAAAGTGGGAATCACGGGACTGAGGGGTAGAAAGTGGGAATCACGGGACTGAGAGGGGAGAGATTGGGGTTGCTACCGGACTAGCTAAAGCAGAACGATGTCGGTTGTTCGAACTTCGGTCGGTAGGAGTGTGGGACGCCTTGAAGGGCCCACATAAAAGTGTTTTGTAAGGAATTAAAACTCTGTAGACTTCTGCGAGTGATTTCAGTGTTAGAGCCACGCGGGCGACATCACACCCTGATAAAGAGACTAGCCGGGTCTCCATGCCCATAATCCATGGAGTGACGCCCTAAACCTTAACTGTCTACATATCTTCCGCTAACCCTGGTAACAAGTGGCGCCCTTCCGTGTGGCTAAAATCGGTATCGGGCTTCGAATGGCGAAGTTAGGATGCGATTATTACGAACTTGTAGAGTGGAATAACGGACTCGCGGGAAGCCAGTACATGTAATTCTAACTGTACATACTGTGGTCTGTGTATGAGACTAGATCCGCGAGACGAGCGAGTGTTGTTGGATCGCCAATTGCATAGCTTGGTGAGGAAAAGAAAGGCAAGTTTTAGGCCCGAAGGCCAGCACACCCTCCTTCCACCCGCATTGAAACTATACTCGGACTAGTGAATCAATGCACGGCACATATCCTCTTCTTTTCTTGCGACTCCTCTTGATGATTTTGTGCCTGTGCTAGCATAATTACTAAACACGGCTTTCTGCCAGTAATCCATTTAAAACTTGCCCTCCTCGCCAATCAGTGTTCGCCCAGACCCAGTTTTAATTAGGCCTTTACCCAGGCGGCACCTTATGGGTCATCGGAACCTAATCTTTCTTGCATCTTTACTGACTTTTACTCCTGCTCCAGTTGTCTGAGCCATTGGTCGAAATCTTCAAGTCGTTTCCCAATCTTTGTAGCAAAGCTGTTCCACTTCTCAATAATTTCTTTGTTTGTCAGTATAGCTTTCAGGTCTACATTAACTATCCCGTAGTCTTGTAGTTGTGCCTTGAATTCCTCTCTGATGTCTTCGGTCTTGGGACATTCCAATAATACATGCTCCATCGTGTCGTCTGTCCCACAAACATCACACAAAGGTGAATCCACCAATTTCGTGCTGTACAACTTAGCCTTGAAGTTTCCATGTCCGGTCATGAGTTGTGCACTGTAGTGGTTTACTGTTATCCAGTTTCGCTTCATCCTGTCTTCCACTTCAGGAAAAAGCTCGAATGTAATTCTCCCCTTTTCTGAAGTTTCCCAAGTTGACTGCCACCTTAGCAAGGTTTGTTCTCTAGCCATTTTCTTATCTAATGATGATGTCGTCCTTCTTTGCCGTCGGCGTTGTTCGGCCAATAATCCACTTTCTCTGGCTGCAGATCCACAGGCAACACTCCAGCCAGGACAGGTAACACACCATTCGATGTTGAGGCATATGCCTTTGTGATACTTAACAGTGCCGACCTCTGAGCACCGATGAGCTTCCTTCTCGCTGCCACCAACTCTGCTCTGTGATAACATATGACTGAGCCTTAGGCGATAATGCCCTCAAAGACACTATGATAGATTTTCTTTAATGTCCTGAAGTTTAAGCCCCATTCTGTAGTTCCAATGGATCTTAGACGACTCAAAGTCACAACAGCTTTCTTACTGACATAATAAATATGCGGCAGGGAGCTCATCTTATCATCCAGGATGACTCCCAAGTACTTGTGCTGGGATACACGTTGGACAGGCCCTCCTGCAAATCGCACCACTGGAGACCGTTTAAGTTTGCCCTTTTGTAGCATATACTTGGTCTTCTGTGTAGAAAAGGTTAATTTCACTCTGCTTGCCCAGTCTTCAACATGGGGTAGAATCTCTGCCGTTTTTCTCTCTAATGTTACTCTGGACCCACCTGAGACGAGTATGAGCCCATCGTCTGTGTATCCCAGCACAGTGCAACCATCTGGCATTTCAAGATCTAGTAAGCCATCAAATAAAATATTGGTCCAAGCACTGACCCTTGAGGGCATCCCTTTGTAAGAAGTTTTTCCACGGAATTGTTTCTTAACCTTTACCTGCTTCTTCTTTCTTTGAAGAAATCGGGAATCGCTGCATATAAGTTCTTAGGGCAACCTTTGGTTTTAAGTTGATACATAACTTCCGGCCACCAAGCATTGTCAAATGCTCCTGCAATATCGAGGAATATAGCCATGATGTATTTGGCATTGCAGGTGTCGACATATACCTTTATATCGTGAAGTGCTGATTCCGTACCAAGGCCTTTACGAAATCCATACTACCTTTCATTTAGGGCTCTGTTTGCTTCTAAAGCTGTAATTAGCCTCCTGTTCAAAAGTTTTGCAAATGATTTGCCAAGGACTGGTAACAGTGTTAGTGGCTGGTAAGATTTTGCTTGTGTCGGGTCTTTACCCTCACCCTTATGCAGGATCTTCACAATGCCCTTTTTCCATATCCTTGGGAACATGCCAGCCTGGAGTAAGTCGTTGTACAGGTTCAGTAGATGAGTCTTAATTCATGAGTAGCATATCTTAATGATTTCTGCACCAAGACCATCATGCCCAGGAGCTTTGCCATTCTTTAACCCATGAATGGTAACCTTTAATTCTTCTGGAGTGAATTCTGGTGAATCTTCTGTATCTGGTAGCTCTAACATTTCCCACCTTTTGCTGGCATGCTCCTCAGTATCATCAGTTCGGGAGTCATCCGGTAACAGAGTGTTAATTAGCAGTCTCATGCTTAGGCTCATGTCATTTAGTGGTACTCAATTTTCTTTAAGGCAGGGCGGACGCATTGTCCTTTTTAATTTACCAGAAAAGACCTTGTACACTACACCAAAGGGATCTTCATTGCCTTTCTCAGACACAAATTTTGTCCACGACTCTCTTTTCTTGTGTCTTACCCTGTTGAAGTAAGCCTGCTTGATAACCTTATATTCAGCTGCCATCCTCTCTCTTTCTTCTCCACGGAGTCTATGAAGTCGTTTCCTTGCCCTCCGAACTCTGCCTCTTTCCTCTTCAAGTTCTTTGTACCACCAAGACATATATGGGAGTCCACATTGAGTCTTTTTCAGCACTTGGTCACACATACTTTTGATGACTCTTGTGATGGCTTCTGCTCTAGTTTCAAGGTCTACTGCTTTGAGGTTGGCTTCTTCCATTTCTAGCTTATTCAACAGAGCAAGGTCAAACTGCTTCCAATTTGCATTTTTGTGTACATACCTGATTTCATCCTGCTGGTCAGCTTCATTGGCAATTTTCTGTCGTCTCTCACCCGTTACGTCAAATATTATGAGCCTGTGGTCACTCGATGAGTCCTCAGTGACTCTCCATTCATGTACCATTCCATGTGCTTTATTATTTGTAATAGTTACATCAATATTTGACTCTGTTCCATGAGCTGGAGACACATATGTTGGTAGGTGCCCTTCTAGGTTCTGTACATGAAGTTCTTGAGCTAAAATGTACTCATTTAGTTCTTCCCCTGCATTGTCTGTTGTAAGGGAGTGCCATAGTTCTGACTTAGCATTAACATCATCACAGATGACCAGTGGTTTTCCATGTAGAAGATCAATAATAACATCCCATCTGTCTAGATGATCCCCGGTATTATCCATGTACTGGAAGTATGAGGACACCATCCACAGCTGGAGGGATGGAGTTGTAATCTGCACACACACATGGTGTGTATTAGATACACTGCTGATCATAGTCACATCTATCATATTGTTTGTCCTTAGTACTACAGCTTGGAAATTCTCACCGATTGTAAACACATCGCCCATTATCCCTACCACTTTACCAAAGGGAGCATATGGCTCTTGGAACAGTACCAAATCCAGATTGTGCTCAATCACCACTCTGTTAAGCTCAGAGGTCGCCACTGCTGATCGTTGTAAGTTGATCTGACCACACCTCAATTGATGGTTCATCATCCTAAAAGCCATAATAAATTCTTGATGCTTCCACATTGATGGCTCGCTCATAGGCCGGACATTCCCTGGAGTCAACTCGGTGCTCAAATGCCTTTTTGTCCCTTATACAGTTGGCACATTTATCACCTTTATTTTTGTTTGGGCAATCTGCAAATTTGTGCTCTTCTTTACCACATTGTGAGCAACACTGCTCTGAACTACACTTCGCAGCAAGGTGACCATATCTTTGGCACTTGTAGCACCTTGTTGGCACTAGGTAGTCTCTCACATTACAGGAATGAAACCCAATATACATTCTTTCCTGCTTAATCATCGTATTTCTTATGTCATAAGTACACTCTAGTACTACATTTACATAGTCTTCATTTGACCTCTTACCAGTCCTGTGACTGACCTTTACCTTGCTTTTGAAGTCATCAAGTGTCACCTCTGTATCTTTGAAATTTTGACCATATTTAGTCTTTAGAAGTCCTTATTGTCTTCTCTCCTAGGTACATCGTATATAACCACTTTCGGACCTCGTTTTCTGGGTTACTCCAATTTCAGTCCTAACTCCTTTATTTTGCTGGTCTGGCCTTTGATGACTTTAAGTGTTTCAGCATCTCCTGCCTCAATCATTATCCCTCCATTTTTTATTTCCCTAAAATTCCGTATCTTGAGTCCTTCACTTTTAGGGTCAATAGAAGTTTGTACAATTTTCCTAGTTTCCTTGCTGAAAACTCCTTCCTTTTCTGGATAAACGAGGACCATTTTCTTGGCAGATTTAAGCCTTACCTCTTTCTTTCCACTGGTACCTCCAACAATCTGGGCATAGGTCATATTATGGGCGCCATCTTGGTGCTGTTGTTCACTTGGGTCTTTAACAGTGTATTCCAATCCCTTGACTAAACCTACCAACTTGGAATTTTCGATCAGAATATGGTTGATCATTCCATCGAGTTCTATGGTCTTTGGCACAATCCACTCTGCTTGTGTTTTACTAATTTTGGAGCTTGAGCTAAGACAGTAGTCAGTCAGTTGCCTTACCAATGAGCCTGCTGAAGAATATATTTCACCAACATGCTCCTCTATTTCCTTAACCCCCTCGCTAGTACCCACACATTCCCTGTCCATTTGCTGGACATTTTGCCTAAGCAGCAGCTTTCTTTTGATTTTTGGATCAGAGTTATAGTGGGATCCACATTGTTTTTCAAAGTCCTCTGTTGATTTGCCTTTACTGATTGTGTCCTTCTTCGTTGCAGATTTAGCATCCTTTCCTTTTCTGGTGGCTCGAGTAAATCTTTGGATTCTTTTAAGGCCTGTCGAAGATCCGTGTCATCTTCCCCTGAATCGGAGGATGATTTTTCAGTCAGTATCTTTATCACTTACTTCGGTTTCGCTGGCATCATTTCCTCTAGAGGCCAAGCTACTTTGCACTCCATCAGTTCCCTCTTCTTCATAAACTTCTCGAAGCCATGAATCTACCAGTTCTTTTGGTTCACTTGAAATAGTGTACCATATCTTCTGGAGCCACTTCTTCTCAGTTTTAGATTTAATTTGTCCCTCCCAGTTGAAGTCGGGGTTCGTCAAGTTTGCTACTGCCTTCTCTGCTGTCTCCTTAAGGACATTGCCAAACCCCAACAGAGTCTTAAAATCTTCTTAAAATCTTCTTTTCTCTCACTGAGAGGCTTTAGATTTATCTTCGTACTAAGAGACATCTTGTCTAGTAGAGTTACCTTTAGACTCTTAAAAGGGCTTACTTTTGCCGCCATGGTACGACTGTACTCTTGTTAATAACAAGTTCGTCATAAATTACACACTACAACTACACTCTTCTTCTTGCAGTTAGTCTATTTAATCTGAGTCGAAACACACGTTTTGGCTAAACATACACAATACAATTAATGTCTATTCTAATCTAGTCTAAGTCCAACTTCGCAAGGTGTAGTTCAAAAAGCACACCAAACTTACCTTAATCTCACTGTCTTAAGATGGCATATTTACCAAGCCGCCGACAGTTAGGCCTTCCCGACAACGAACGACATTACAGTAGACCAGAAACTAGCGTCCCTGGGGTTGGGCCATTGCGCTTGGGGACAGCATTACATCGGGCGTGCCGCCCGCGAAACCTCGCCTCGACACCGCATGCCGCTTATCATGCAGATTCTTGCCTCTGTTGTAACTGCCGGACAGCGTGAGCTACTTAGCACTCACCGCAGGAGTACACACAAAACACGTCCGTACGCTACTGCCGACAGAAAGCAACTCCTTGGAAAAGAAAGGCAGATGTCGGCCTTACCACAACACACTGTCATGGCGGATTTCGCAGGCTGCAAAACAGGCTTGGACACAAGTAAGTCAGAAACTATCGCCGACTTGAACTGTACATACTTTGCAAAGTGTGCGCCACCAATAAACGTTGGTAGTGTGACACAAGTATCTTGCGAGGACACGTGCGTATGCCTTGTACAGTGTGAATGTGTGGACAGTTTCTCAGTAAGACCAAACACACCCGTGCCTGACTAATTTAAATGTACTGCAAGAGAATGTGACAGACTGATGCGCCTAGCTAACTTGAGTGGACAGCAAATAGCTCTTTTATGAGGTTTGTAATCCTCTATCCCTCCGCATAAATCTCACACAGTAAACATGAAAAACTGGGACAGTTGGACACACTTTTAGAAGCTGAAGCATGGTTCATTTGAAATGAACAGGACAAATGAAACAGTTCTATAATAATTACAAAATAAGTACCAAGTCAGCATTAAGTGACCGAAATACAGTTCCTTAAATACTACATTTATATAGGTACGATACTTTAGTAAACTTAGCATGTAGACAAATACAATATAATTGTATGCTTGCTTTTTAGGATTGGGAATTCTGATTCAATCATATTTATTTGCCCCAGAAATAATCCAGGAGGATTATCTCGGATTATGGGGTCAACATTTCTGTGCCTCGGCTTACAAGTTAAATTGGGAGAGTCAAAAGCATGCCTGATGTGTCAGTAAAATGGAGTAACATTCATTGAAATATGATGGTTAGAAAAAATAAACATAATATTATTGTTCTTTACAACTGTTAATAAATAGCCACTTTCCTAGCACCGGACTCAGCGTGTATCGTCCGAGATAAGACGTCGTATTAGAAATTAATGTACGTCAGAATTCAGGATGAATAATTTATGTATAAAAATTTGCACATAAGACAAGTTTAGGAATGTTTAAAATGTCTTAAAACAAGAACTGCACTAAGAAATAATTAGAAATAATGTCGACCAAAATATTCTAGATTCTGTCAATAATTTTTGAACATTGACTCTATCTTACTAATAATTTTGAATGATCATAAAGTAAACTTAATAGTTAGTGGACGCTACCTTTTTTTACGATCGAGGCATGGAAATGGGGATGGCTATAAGTCGAATATAACACAGTCTATCAAAAACCTCATCGCCTCTAGGCGCGGAGTAGGCCTACTAAACTAACGCGCAGTGTAATTGTAGAACCCGTTTTTCAATGGGACTTCAAATGACGACCCTAGGATTTTATTTGTGGAAAGTATGAGGTAAATTCCAATGCAGGGTTGTATGATTTAGTTTACCGATTACGGTTTATATATTCGTAGCTGCAGCATTTCATGTTGTTAATCAGCAGACGGAATTGTTTAAATCATAGGGACACAGTTTGACGCGTGTCTTCTTTTTTAATAGAATATTACAATAGCTGAACATTCGTCAAAAAACAGACAGGAAAAATGTGTGTAAACAAATTTCTTTATATGCACATAAAGTGCAAATTGTGCAGACACTGCAGTCGTATGACATGGAACATTTCGCTACTGAAATTCCGAACCAAACTGAGCAAAATTTTATTACCAGGGGAATGTGGTTTCCAGCGATTGAGCGATCTTTCAAACATTCGGAATAGGTAAGCTAAAAAAAAAAAAATAACTTAATTTCCGAAGACATTCCAGGGACAGATGGAAGGCTGGGTTGTAGAACATTCTTCATTCAGCTCCAAAAGCAACTATTAACCTTTATCGGAAGGTTTTGAGTATTTTGCTGTCCGTCAGCTACTTCATCTGCTACTAAATATATCATCCAGCACAACTGTGCAATCTCGCTCTAAGGTTTAAATTTTTGCGAGTTATTTGACAGATTACTCCCACGAAAATGTACAGATTGTCCCACAAGTCCGGTCTCATAGGAACACTTAGGTCTCATAAGGAAAGTTCAAATAGGAAATAGGTGAATGTAATGAAATGTTATTGTGAATAACAACATTGCTGCTGCATGCCGCTCCATCCCGCTGGCCTTGTTACATCGAGTAACGTCTCACACGCACGTGCAAAGTATATCGCGGTCATCAATTGAAACATTTTCGGTCGTAACAGCACGTGGAAGTGAACATAACACACTGTAACACACTACATCAATATAAATCCATATCATATTTCATCAATTCCTATTTACCCTACGAGACCGGACTAATGGGACATTCTGTATACGACTTATATAAGATGCATAAATTTTTCACAAATATTTTTCACAAATTTGCAATTAAATTGAAATGAAACCGTTGCTCGTCTTTGCAGCCTTCGTGGGGCAAATCCCATTATAGATGCATCGGCGTTTGAGTTCGTTGTTTTTAATTTTGGCAATGTGTTGTAGGATAAAGTATTGTGTTAGTGCTCATTTTTAGATAACGATAAGAATTTGTAAAACCTTACTTCAACATGTCCTGTAGATGAACTGTATCACCAAATTGCAGATTAGAGAATTAACCCGAAAAAAAGGTTTCATCTTTTAGTTTAAACAGAGTTGTAACAATTATGTCATAAGTTGCATTAGTAATATTCAGTACACAGAAAACTAAAAACAACCAGGTTTACTAATAATTGTTAAATTATATAATTAATATTTACGTTAAAATGGTGTTCTTCGATAGTGACCCTAATTACTATTCATATTATAGTAGTAGGAAAAGATGGGTTCGTTTCGGGGGCGCGGGGCGTCGGAGCTCGGAGCCACAGCCGCCATCTTGGCCGCCATTTTGTCGGCCATCGTCGGCCATTTTGTCGTACATCTTGTCGGCCATCTTGGATTGTCAACCATTTTGTCGGCTATTTTGTCGGCCATTTTGTCGACGACGTCAATTCTCTCGGCACCGAAAAACGACGCCATCTTTTCAAGTCATCAGTCTCTCTCTCATGGCACCGAACATCGACGCCCTCTTTCCATGTCATCAGTCTCTCTCTTTCTCTCGGCACCGACGACACGACGCCCTTTATCTGCCATGTTCTCTCTCTCTCTCATGGCACCAGCGACACGACGCCCTCCCTTTGGATGACGTCACGTCCACCATTTTGTTTTCGGGTACATTGTCCATCTTGTCGTGCAGTGTCTCCATATTGTTTACATTTTCGTCAGTCACTTGTTAACTTGGCTTTTTTTTCCCTGTGCATCGTCTGCTAGACTTCGGGGATGTTTGCTTACATAGTTGACTGCTAGGCAGCACCAGTGTTGACAACATGTTTCCGTCACTGGCTACTAGGCAGCGCTGCTGTCGACAACCATGTTTGTTCCAATGGTTACTTCGTTGTCTGCTAGAGTGTGCTAGTGTCGATGACTTTAATATCGAAGTTATATGTGTTGGTATATGGTGAGCTCGACCTAATGTCTTATTTTTTTTTTTTGTGCATTAAAAATTTTTTCGCCGATGGTCAGGATCGAACCATGAATCCTTGTGTCCCCGGCAAAAACACGCATCCTTCACCGCTCGGCTAACAGTTCAATAGCGATGGTGTGTTGTTCAAATATGGTATACATAAAATAACTTTTGTTAATGACGGATAGCCAGAATTATAATAGTTTTTTAATGTTTTCCTTTAATTTAAAATTTTATAGCATGCCTAAGGCTCAATTTTTTACATTATTTATTATTTTTTCCCATATTACCATATGACAGAAAAAAATGTTCATATTTCTTATTGTTATCTAATTTGTGCAATTATTTTGTTAAACATTTTTCTTACTAGAACATAACCTATAGTATTCACTTTCCCAAAATACTTCATAACAGCTTTGGCATACCTATGTCTAGTAGTTTTCACATAAAATGTAATATTTCCCCTCATATGAGAATACGCTGGAAATAATTACTAATCGTTTTATAGTTTCGATAGAAATGGGGAATATGACTAAATTTTACTTTATAAATACATGTATATTTGATGCGACATCAGTATCTCTAAAATTTTTATAATAATACTTACCTTATAGTAATATATATTAATACATATTTTTTGTCATTTATAACTTTGGTATACATCCTTGTCACATAAAAGTTCACATTTGTCATTTGTTTCAGTTTTATTTACTTTAGGTTAATATCTTTGGGTGGACCTATGCTTTATTGTTTATAAAATTTAGTGTATTTCCCCATACCAGCATATGGTTTAATATTTTTAGCTTTGATTAAATAATTATTTATTTTTATGTTTATTTATTTGTTAATATGTTTTGTTAATAGTTCATGATCACAATCCAAAAATTACTCACAACAGGTTTAGCATATCTTAT
>PNEQ01092993.1:56865-100517 GCA_003012365.1 Medauroidea extradentata | reverse complement strand
GATATATCATCTCACTAATCTCAGGTTTGGGGCACCAAATACGATTACGCGAAACCTTTACCCTCTGAAACTTTGTAATGTCAATAAAGTTAAAGTGAATATTTTGAAAATATATAATTGAGGGCACCGTCACCAATGGTTGTGCACAGGGTAAACAGATGTTTCTCATTCGATTAACCTCTTACCTTAGGTGTCTGTAGTTACCCCACAACGTCAAATAGGCAGGACTATAAATAAGGCCCAGGAGTTGTCGCTGTTAGTGGCAGGGACAAACTTAAGACTACTTTTCGCGTGGACAGCTATAGCTACTTATCCTGCTGCAGAATTAGTTCAACTAGCCGCTTGGACATTTTAACACTTGATGACTGAAGTACCAATCTTGTGTACAAAAAGGTTTTTCAACTATAGTAAATATTATCAGTTACGAATAATACTCACGAGCAAAGCCGCGGGGGAACTGCTAGTTTTCTATAAATAGTTTCCAAAAAATGTTACACTCCTAATATTTATTGAAAAATTGACAGTCAGAAGTTAGGATATATAAAAATATACAGCGGCATTTTGTCTATTTACTAACATTTTTATCTCCATATTTTAAGCCAGTTTCTTCAAGTAATAGGCAATTTATTAAACTTCTTACAATGACAGTTTATAATGTAACTGTAAATTTTTTTCATAAAAATTACATAATGTACATCAAAATTATTTTGCTGAATATCACAGAACGACGAAGCTAATTTTTTCCCCAAAGTATTTCCCTTTAAAATTTATCGTTTCATTATTCTTTAATGCATTTAATATTTAATGTTATGAGATTTTAAAATTTGTGTTGCACTTGGAGTTTACAATAAGAATGTATTGGTTCGTGTACGTACGTCATTGCTCATGCTTTGTTGACGGAATATGTCTTGAATAACAAAGTGACAAAATACAAAAAAAAAAAATACATAAAAAGTACAGAAACGCAAGAAAAACAATCCCAATGAAATTCCGCCAGTTTATGTGTGTGTGTGTTTATATATATATATATATATATATATATATATATATATATATATATATATATATATATATATATATATATATAAGAATTCTAAATTCTAAAGATAGAATTCAGTCAAGAATTTGACAACACGCAAACACAAAAGAAAGACACAAAGAAAAACCAGATTCCCGATAAGAGAAATGATGGAAATATACATAAATAGTGGACAGTGTACAACAAATAAAAAACAAGAGACAACACAGCACAAGTTGAAATCAACCAAAAATTCAACGTTTCGGGAATTGCATTCCATCCCCAGAACGCTGCATTAATATTTTGCATATATTATTATTTTTTTTTTTTTCAGAATTACATGAAACGTGGTACACATTTACTGCATACAATCCTGACATGACATGTGTACATTTGGTTCATCTATCTGTCGTATTTTGAAAACGGCGGCTATTTTCATTTATATTTTTGATAGAAAAAATATCTTAGAAAAATATTTCCCAAGTATATTAAATTGGTTACTCGCATTTTCCTTAGCAAGCTGGCTTATCTTTAGTATATATCCCGTATCATGTGTCTAAATCAAAATTATTATTTAATATTTCCGGATTAAGTAAACGCTTTTAACTTTCAGGGTTAATTTGCACCCACTTTTAGAAATGTAGGCTTATTAGTTATTCTGGTAACGTCTTTTTTTTTTTAATCATATGAGTGCGTTCTATTTTCCTAGACAAAGGTATTCGGAATAAGTTAAGTTGTTTCGCGTAAAACATGCTAGGCGCGGCCGTTCCCTAATGCTCTGCTGAAATGTAATTTATTAACAAACAATAAATGTAATTTATTTCTACCAGCGATATTAAGGGCACTGCTTATCATAGTGCCCTGGTTGGAGCGAGAATAGACAGTTACACGTTACATAATTTTAGAAGTCACTCATCATCTTTCGCACCTTCATATATTATATAACTGACTTTGTTATTCATCTCGGTGAGGCCCACATTGCTAAAGTTTCATTTAGACAGAAAAATGAGAGCCATTTCCGCTATTCTTGGTCTCGGACACGGAAAATACGTCCACCATAATTTCTGACTACGATCAATTTTAGCAGCCCCAAAAATTGTATAATTACGTTATTATATAGACCCAAAATTTTCACGAGTTCAACAATCTAGTGACTGGACTTCACATACATGTATACACTATGTCCTCAGCTACTGGTCATTGGCTGGTGCTTTACTGGGTAACTGGTTGTACCTTCGGCAAATGTATCAGGGGAGTGCGTGAGTATTTCCGTGCAATGACCCAATCGAAAGTGTATCCCACAAGTACATGAGTCGAAAATCCAACGTCTCCTCAACCGAATCCGCACAAATAGGGTTTCTTACAGGGACCGAAAAGTTTGCGTTTTCTGTCAGGTATAAATTATGTTTAGTGACCTGGAAATTTCGTGGGTTCAACGACCAGTCGGCTTGACCCCACAGTCCTGTGTACATCATTGCATTAGCCACTTTTTTATTGGCTGCTGCGACCAGCGAGAGGCCAGTGAGGTACAAAGGTGAAGTCTAGGTAGAAGATATCGGGATATATCTCCCTCCAACGAAATTGATAGTTAATTTATCCTTAAAACTATTACAATTTTTTTGACAAAGTATATAACATTTTTTGGTTCGTAATCTTCATAAATAGCAAAATTTCGCACCTAAATATCAAACATTTTCTTGAGGAGGACCACCGTACACCCCCCCCCCATAATTAGGTTTGGGTATAAGTAGTATCTGCCTTCCTCCTGAGGGAAGTTGTTGGCTACCTCCCTGTGTTGGTACATCTGACAAAGAGCGTGGGAGAGTCTAAGAGTTTTCATGTAGGTCTGTTGTTGGTTCGCAGTCCTCAAGGGAAGAGTTTCACTTACAGTGACCCAATCACGAAAGAAATTAACGCATATAGGCTTTTGGAATTTAACGTCTTCCCAAAATATTCCGCGAAGTTCCCAGGTCTATAATTGGACGGAGTTATGCAACAACTAGAGGCACGATTATTTCGCGTATTCCTCTGGTAGCAGCTCAGACGTCTCAGTCATATACACGCACCGGCCACAGTCGAGTATTCATTGGCTTCTTAGCGTACAAGAGGGTAATACGTGAGGTCACAGCGATTTATTTCCTTATTCCTTACTGGTTTGCAGTCGTCAAACGGGTATCAAAATTACTGTTGTCCGATCACAGGAATGACAGTGAAGTACACGCTGTTGACCTTCAACCTAACCTAGAATCAATACGCGAAATAATCGTGCCTCTAGCAACAACAGATCAACCAATAAAAACACGTTTCCAAGACTTTAACCAATAAAGTTTATTCTATATTATATGCAACTATGTGGGCCCACAGATAACAACAAAAAGGAGATTAGGTCTTCTTGATATATTTGGAGTTAAATCTGTCCATTGACAAAGATGGCGCCAAAATCTCGCATTATTGACAATGTTTGTTGGTCTGTTATTGCGTTAACTCCATCGATTTATAATTCAAGGAAAAATACGTACGTACCACATTCTACTTTTGACTTCTTCCGGGCCCTGATTAAATATCACTACCTGCTATTTGCACCGACGTAGCTCAGAGAAGATGCAGAGAAAGTAAAACTTGCACCTCTAATCACACTACGAAGCAAGTATACTTGTGCCGAAGTATTTGACAGGCCCGTATTTAAAAACATTTTTAACCCCCGACGCCAAAAGAGGGGTGTTATAAGTTTCACGTGTCTGTATGTGTATCTGTGTATCTGCGTGTCTGTGTATCTGTGGCATCGTGGGTCCTAAACGATTTGACCGATTTTTATGAGGTTTTTTGTTTGAAAGTTGACTTTATGGAGAATGTTCTTAACTATGGTTCAAAGAAAACTTTTCAGCCTTTTAAAGTTCATCAGAATTTTTCTAGGTTTTTTTTTTTCTGTGAACGTGAGCAATTCTATTGGCCTGATCGATTTGGAATTTAGTACTCTGTGAGTAGTTTTATTTTACTTTTAATTTAAGTAGATGCCGTCTATCTCTTCAATCCAGCTTTCAGATCTAATTATGAGGCAGCAACCGTCAACTTAATATCATTAGAGACACTGGAAAATCGCGGGAATAGTTGACTATTTACTAGGCTCCAACATGCTGTACATAACATTGAATGTTTCTTATCGACATTGGCTATGATTTATCTGAAGCATTGCTTCTCTCTTCAACAAACCCAGTTACAGCTTGAACACGCGGCAAGTGTGCTTTGTCCCAAAACTGTTCACACGTGTCACTGTTAATATAATACAGTTTATTGGAGACTATCTTAAACATTTTCGCGATTTTCCAGCGTCTCTAAATATAATATATATTAATAGAGCCCACGATTTTTGGTGAAAAGAATTCTGCAACAGTTTGTTTTAATGCCTTACGTGCACATCTGCAGGTCTGCTTCTGGCTTTATTGGCAGAATGTAGGTGGGGTTCATTTGACTTGTGCCAACAGGAACAATGTTACTGAGCCGCCACACGTCTGTGATTTGCGGGTAAAACCCCGAGACGCTGAGAATTTAAAACAGCCAATCACGGACCACGAAGCACAGCTGCATATGTGCACATAAGGCATGGAAACAAATTGTTGCAGAATTCTTTTCGCCAAAAATCGTGGGCTCTATATATTAATAATCAGTAATATTGCGCTCCCCTCCTAAATGAATATGATACTTTGTAACCTATTTTGTGTTCTGTGTACCTGCCATTCAAGCAGAGTAAATGCCCGTTTAATCATAAATGTATCAGTCTTTTAATCCTAAATAACATCTAAATAAACCTACAGTGTAGCTACCAACTGAGTGAAAACCCCGAATTTATAATAACTTGTAACATCAACCACATAAATAAAACCTCAATACAAGATTTGTTACAATTCCCATCACGTGGCACATTTCGCTTCCGTGTATGGATAATTAATTCCACTACAGCGTAACCAGACGCAATTCAAATGGAAATTTAGAGTAGCACCCGAAAAAACGATATTAATTCAGCACCCACGAGGACGCTGAGCAGATAGTAATAGATTATCCTAATGCAGACAGAATCTTCTGGTATCACTGTGTTAGCGAACAGCTAATGAGTAGAGCCACGATTTTATGGCGAAAAGATTTTTGCAACATTTGGTTTCGATGCGTCATGTGCACACCTGCAGCTCTGCTACATCGTCTGTGGTTGGATGATTTTACTCTCACTGGCCTTGGCAAATTATATACGTACAGACTCACAATAATCTTATTCTGATTGGTGCAGTCAAATGAGAAACGTGTCTGAACAAAGACACGCTGCCAATAACCTTGAAACAGAACTGCCGGTGTGCACGTGAGTCACTGAAACAAAGTGGGGCGAAAATGTTTTTCGCGACAAAATCGTGCGAAAATCTTTTCGCGACAAAATCGTGGCCCTACTAATGAGTAACAGCTGGCTTCTTAAGGGGGTGGGGCGCCAAAGCAGTGAATTTCCACAATTTTTCGACAAAACTTTTCCCCCTCGCTTATTATAGAAAATCAAGGCTCGACAATCCGTAGATTACACTTTTGTATACCTTCTTACTTTATTACATACTCACAGACTTTCTTATTTTTGGAGCACTGATGGCAGATAGGAAAAACTTATAATTTTCCTATCTGCCATCACTAGAGACACTGGAAAATCGCGAAAATATTTAACATAGTCTCCAATAACTTGTAGTAATCTCAATCGTGACACGTGCGAACAGTTTTCTGGCGAACCATATACGTTCTGTGTTACAACGGTTCAGATCTAATTGGGTCTGTTGAAGAGGGACACGGTATTTCGTATAAACGATAGCCAATATAAGTGCAAAACCTAAGTGCTATACATAGTATGTTGGAGCTTAGCAAACAGTAAACTTTTCCCGCGATTTACCAGTGTCTCTAGCTATCACTGTTCCAAAAATAAGACAGTCTGTGAGTATGTAGTAATGTAATAAGTTGTACAAAAGTATCATTACCGGATTGTCAAACCTTGATTTTCGGTAATAAGCGAGAGGAAAAAGTTATGTCGATAGTTGTGAAAATCCACTGCTTTGGCGCACCTTCCCCCGTAAGTAGACGGAACCAGTGAACCAACGAATTTTCACAGTTTCTAGTTATCATACACGAAATGCTAATAAAACGATCAGAGAGCAGTTTTGCAGCTGCAGATAAACATCGATAAAATTTCATCGAGCGTCATCTGCCTGGCGGTTTCAGTCGACTGCGGAAACGACTTTCCGTAGAAGATAATTCATCCTGTCTTCCACCTAATACGAGGCGGACGGGAAACGGCCGAACTTGGCGACCGCGTGGCAGGCATGCCAACTGTTGTTTGCGAACGCTGGGAGTGGCGGGCGTAAATTATACTCGTCTTCGTCTGTTTGCACGAGCGGTTGTGTTGTTAACCTCGCTCAATGGGCTTTCGCTAGTATTTTTTTTTTCTTTTTCGTTGTATGCTACATATATATGGCGTTTATGTGATTTCACCCTGTCCCTCCCGCCATTAAAATACATTTTATTCAAATACTTTTAGACCGAGCAAAGCAAAACACATGTATATTTATCAGACGCCTACACGGATCACGTAATGTAAAGATAGGTACCCACCTGCTAGGCGTTCAATACCTTCCTTAGTAAATTTATTATTTAAGTCGCCCAAACTTTGGAATCAGTAACAAAACAGGTTCTTTGTCTACATTTTTCATGTGTTGGTTTAAGTTAAGCCATATAAATAAATAGCCATCTCCACCATGAAATTTAATGTAAAATTGAACCTGGCGCATGATACCGCTGACAGCTAAAATCACATACCTACCAAAAAAAGTTTTAAAAATATTTGCTTATTCGACTAGCTACAGCTGTTCAGCCTAATATACTTCTTTCTCTTGCTACTAAAACTAAAGTTAGGAAATGTTTGTGTAATGGTATAAACAGTTTAAACGACCACTAATTCAAATTATCTTTCTTAATCTTGATAACGAAACACAGAAGAAAATGTTATGGTTTTACGAGAACGAACGTTATTTCTTAAACATATTAGTTTATTGTAATACGAAGGAGTATTTTTAGTCACGAGTTATGTAGCGTTAGCAAGACTAATATATAACCTAATTATCTGTTCAGCATATATTTTCCGCATCACAGGCATAATTAATTCACACTTTGCCAAAACATGTATTCTATTACAATTAAGTACGTTAAAAATATGGAAAGTATTAATTTCCAAATCGTGTTTGAAGCCCTCAGTTCTATAATTTCAGTTATTCGGCATGTTACGTTTCATAGTATAACATATACACTATCGTTTTCTACAGTGTTATAATATTTGATCGATCAGAGGTATTTAGTATATGTTTCACGTGTGAGTAGTCCTGAAGAATAATGTTTTGGTTTTATGACATGGTTAAGTATACATTTGTGATTTCTCGCTGGAACATCTATTTGGCGCAGAGTAGTTCAACATGTAGTGCTGTGAAATTACAGCTGTGTGAATAGTTTTAAGTGGATCGCATATTTCATTAACTGTTGGCTTTTTGCATAGTTTTAAATTATAGCCAAAAATCTTCCACGGCTCATTTTTCGGATAAAAGTTTGCTCCACTTACGCAGAATATGGTACGAGCACATGCGTACGAAAAAGTTGAGTGCAGCTTTTGAATATAGCAATATATATTTTTTTTCTTTTCTGCTATTTAAATGCTTTGTATATCATCTCCACATTTTAGGTTATCATGTAAGGACAATAATTTATGGTTTTAATTTTAAGACAATGTTTTTTTTTGTTTAAATTTTATAATTTGATGTTGCTGTTTTTATTTATATAAACAACATTAATGGTTAATAAAAATACGTACTAAACTTAGTATCCGTATTAAATTGTAACATATAACTTTTAGAAAGCTTACGTTATTGAACATAAACAACTTACATAACTATAAATTGATGGATATAACTGCAAGCCTAATTATTGCTTTCAGGATTTCAAATTTTTTCACTAAAAATTTTGAAATTTTCAGGCAACATGTATTTCCTTCAATCAGTACAGGAAACAAAGCTTTACTTTTAGATGAAATTATTAAGGTTTTACAAACAAATACAGAGTTAAAGGTGATTTCGGTTTTTTTCCTGAATTAAATTAAATTTCGGTGTTTGGCGGTGTATTAACATCCATTTCGGTGTGATTTCGCTTTTCACCACATAATATTCTCCCTAAACATAAATTGAAAGAAGAAGAAATGGAAATATTAAAGGTTTGGATTACGGTGCCAACCCAGCATTCACCGGAAGTGAATTCGGGACACAATAATATGCGAGACGAGTTATAACTCCTGTCCAATCTGTATCAGATAGCTTCATAAATAAACTTCGAAATTCCATTTAACAGTAAATTCAAATACAAACTATGAGAGGTAAAAAATTTAATTAGTAAATGTAGTCACAAGTAACGTTTATAAAACTATCACTATGTCATGCAAATATAAAATTATGAAATTTTGCCACTTGAACACCTAACCCAACACACGTTTATGTTTCAAAGGGCTGCTAAAATAATACAAATAAAAGTAGATTGTATATTATTTTAATTCAAGATACATTTCTGTTTAATTGTGTAAGTTGAATTCATAAATTGTTAAAATATCTTAGTCATAACCTAGTTATAGAATTCATCCGCAGTCTGAATATTTGTAATTTAAATAATAATGTAATTTGATACATTGTTTCTGCTACCAAACTGATAACGGTAATATAACGAACGCAACGATACGAAATATAATATTCCGTTTAAAATGATTAATAATTCACAGAGGAAAAATGTAAAAAAAAAAAATCTATCTTTTTTGAGAAATACAAATAAACTGTGTAACAATATTTAGAACTGTTTTTTTTCGCATGAAAAAGAGACAAGGCTCGGAATGGAGATAACGCGTTTGCACCACTAAACAAATGACGATAAAAATCCAACAACTGGCAGAACTAAAACTGTTTGTCCAGATGAGCACAGTACAGCTAGTTAAGATTAAACCACGTTTATTTTATTTTCTAGATATTTGTGTTGCTTGTTAATTTACTGCAAGCTGGCGGAACAATGGGAAAAGCCAATCATATTACAAATTTAAATTTACCTACGTAATTACCAGAAAATAAATTAAAACATTGCTTGATTGTATTTGCACAGTAAGCAAAAGGCTATACATTAGATCCGATGTATACAAAGCACCTTCCAATATTTCCAGTTCATTGCCAACAGAATAGCTTGGGTTGAATCAGAAAAATTTAACATATATTCGTCACTGTCAGAAGTTACTTAAGAGGAGACCTCGACTGGCGCATGAACGATGATGCAGCGTGTTACGCGTATTCTTTTTCACGCGAAACAGCTAAACTTGTTCCTATTATGTCTATCTAAGAAAAAAATACACGCTAGAAACTATGCTTCAATGTTTTCAAAAATTCAGCGTCAAAGGTGAAATTCGACACCGGCAAAGACTCCTCTTAACAGAGAATTGGGACGATTTACGTTTTACAATAACAACCGTGTCAGCCTTCCAAGCAGTTGTTGTCCGCTGAACGCGAACTGAGTTTGCGGTGGAAGTATGTAGGACTGCGTCGTCCTTAAACTGACAAGGAGTTAACGTGGCGTTAACTATCTTGTCCTACGTGAATATTATATGTCATTCGGAATAATGAGAGCACTAAATATTTAACCTTTGATAAAGATCGCTAGCCGCTATTGCATATAGTCATAGCCATCTTTAGTAGAAGGCCGCGGCCATAAATCTAGCAACACTGCCAAGAAGGGTCAATTTAACACCTTCTTTAACTCTGGCTGTCCCTGATTCGTTATTTTGTCTACATGCCGACGAATCAGGGACAACCATTGCCGTTGGAGAGCTAAAGAAAGTGTTAAAATGACCCTTCTTGGCAGTGTTGCCAGATTTATGGCCGCGGCCTTCTACTAAAGATGGCTATGATATAGTTTAACATTAACAATAGTTACCTTGTGCCTTGTATGGTTGGCAGCTAATTACTCCATGTAGTTCCGTGTATTCCCTTATTTCAATACAACAACACTGAAATAAACCAAGTAAAAAAACCCCGACTCACAGAATACTAAATTTTAAATCAATCAGACCAGTAGAATTGCTCACATTTATTTAAAAAAATATAATAGAAAATATCTTTAAACGGCTGAACATATTTCCTTGAATCATATCTCAGAACACTCTCGATCAAGTGTCAGATTTCAAACAAAAAAACTAATCGAAATCTGTCCATTCGTCTAGGAGCTACAATGCCACAGACAGATACACAAATACACAGACACGTCAACCTTGTAACACTCTTCTTTTTGCGTTGGGGTTTAAAGAAATGGTGCCTACATACGTGTATTTTATGTCACCAGTAAACTTTTACTTATCGAATTTCGTAGGTTCCTGCCGACTACACAATTTACATTACACGCGCATACATCAAGTGACGTGTCCAGAGAGGTTAAGACATTTCCCATCTTTAACCGTTACGTGCGGGAAGATACGAATTGGCTGAAAAAAGATACTTAGCTGGGCTTTTTTGAGTGTTCACTTTATCGTTTATCCAACATAACTAGAGGCACGAGTATTTCAGGTATTATTCTCCCAACAGCCTAGACTTCTCAGACCTATACACACTGGCCAAAGTCAAATATACAATGGCTTCTAACCGTAACACGTGATATTCCAACGACTTGTTACCTTATTTATCACTGGCTTGTAGTCGTCAAAGATGTGTTAAAACATGTATCGTCTAATCACAGGAGAAGTGAAGTATACAATATTGACATTCAACCTGGCCTAGAATCAATACGCGAAATAATCTTGCCTGTACTCATAAGGTCTATGTGCTATTACATAACTAATCAATTTACTTAATTTTACTGGTCATCATTTCATTTTATCGGTAGAATAGAACGTCACCGAGAAAGTAAAATTTCAACTTCAGCATGTGCTTATGTTACTACCATCAAAGCATGTTTATATTGTTCAAAAGGTGGACAGTGTTTGCCAAGAACAGAAAATATGAATTATCGGTAACAAGCCTTTTTAACACTAAATATTTGAATTTGAATGAATTATTTCTATAGTGTATTTTCAGATAATGAAGTATTATTAACTTTCCTATATTTTCAATATTATGTAACGATGGAAAAGTCACAATAATGTAAATTGTGTACAGATATTTTTATGTTGATCTGTGGTATCCAAAATATTTAGTGATACATTCACAAGCAGATAACTGTTTTATTATATTGGATTGGATTGTATAGTCATTTGTGTAGTAGTAGTGAATCCGTATATTTGATTTGTGAATTAGTTAATGTTCTCTTCCCTCTTCGATTTGTATAAATACATATTTTTTAGTAATTTTACTAAATATTCACCAATTATAGGCCCACTTGTTTTACATTTTTAGCATTAGCAATGTAAATTCTTACGACTGTGATACAATAATAAAACTTTTGTATACACTTACTACTAATTGCATTTGTATATGTAGCCATTTGTCTGTTTCTTACGTAATATTAACACTGGAGCCACAACAAATAGGTTTTGTTTGTTTCAATAATTATTTCTATCTAGACTGTCAGAACTGCACACTGTGCGACGGCATTTTGCAGCCCATAACATGCAATATAATATCAAAGTTTCTGGTTTAAAAAAAAGTCGTTACCGTCATCCTAAGTAAAGTACACAATTCCCTATCTTCGCCTTCAATATGTCAGCATTCAATTTGGTCATGTAACAAAAGAACAGCGTAACAGTCTAGTTCTTTTATAACGTCTTTGATAGGACCTTGCTGAAAGATGGAGTGGAAAGGTGGTTTGAAAAATGGCTGGGGGGGGGGGGGGGCTGTGGAGTTTGAAAATAATGTGAGAGGACAGGAAGCTCAGCTCTGCCCACGCCGGGTGACGTCATAGCTCGTGGGCGAACCGGCCCACTCACCGAGTTACGTTATGAATAAACCGCCGAGTCGGTCATGAAATTAACGGAAAAATAAAAGAAGAATTAAATAGGAAGGCGGAGGGGGGATAAAATAAGAAGCATTTGAATGCCAGCGCGTGGCGCCCACGCACCGGCCGTTAAAATTACCATTCGGCGGCCGCCGGGCATAAATGAATCCTTCTCGGTGGTAAATCAAATGTTTGCGCGGACGTATTTGCAGGGTTGTTCTATGTGGCTCTCTCCACGAGGCGAATAAACCTAGGTTCCATATTTCTCCGCTGGAGTCGTGCTGCGATGAATATTTTCTGCGCAGGCAGCGCAAAACGTTACATACGCAAATATAAAGCGAAGTATTTTATTAGTATTTAGCATTATTCTGGCGTTTGCCAGAGAGAAATGTCCTTTATTTTAAATATAGCTTGTGAGCGCCGTCATAAAACAACTTCTTTCGGAAATTTTTTTAAACGGTTTTACGAAGACTTATGCAGATTTCTCCAACAAAATATTACTATAAGGCTTGCTACGGGACTGTGTATGCTGATGAGCGTATTTACGACCGCCTTAAATAACCGCAATTAAATTCCATCGGTGAAATAATCGTACGTAAGTTTGGTGTCTACTTTATTGATGTTTGTTTAGGGTCCCCTGCTAAGTTCGAGGAAATCTTCTAGCAACGGGACTTATACGATGATAACTTAATAAAACCTACACATGTATATGTCACAGGCACTTAGCTTCGAGGCGCCCACGCTTGTGTGTAGACACCCTAACCTCGAACAGCAAAGAAAAATTTCTGCGCTGTACTATCCAAACCCTACAATAATCGTAAAATTCCACAGACTGATAGTTTATTTTAAGAAATTCTGTTTATATAAAGTGAAACGTATGTAGCTTTGTGAAAGCACGAATCAAAATGTTTAGCTCGAAAGACAGTGAATTTTAATATTCCTCTGGCCAGTAACTAAAAAAAAAAAAAAAAAAAAAAAAAGAAGGAACCGATACCAAAATGTATTAATAAGAAAAAATTTATAATAAGTTACCCACGTAAGTTTAGTAGGTTCCGAAAACCCTAAAATTCTGTATGACGAAGCTATATACCCGCTCGCAGCTGCCTTGGCTGACACACATGTTGAGGGAGAGTGTTGGACAATTTTTTAAATATTTTTATTTATTTTTTAAGCTATGAAATTGATTTAAATTGCATTATCATAAGTTTCTCGTCGATAAAGCATAGGATATATTCTTGACAAACATTTTGACATAAATGATAATGGAATATTTCTTTAATTTGCCATGCAGAATAATTGCAAGAGAGTTATAGGTTAACTTTCAAAAATTATCTTGCAATGATTAAGCATGACTAATTAACGGAAGATTGCATTATTATTTATGTCGACCAGTTTGCCAAGAATATAGCCAATGCTCTGTCGAAGAGAAATTTATAATAATACAATTTGAATAACTGTTTTGACTCAAATATTGAAAATACAGTAAAAGTGTCTAACATTCCCCTTAAAGGTCTCGCCTACCACGTTGTGTTGCTGCACGTTTGAATAAACTCTTTCTTTCAAAACTATTCCACGTATACCCACTGTGTTAAAGTACGAAAAGAAATTACTCTTCAAAACGAAGGGTTGTATGAAAGCATCACGCCGATTAGATAAATAATTTCAGAATCCCTCAAAATGGCTAAAAACAGCTTTTTCAACGAGTTATATCTGAAAAACTACTCGTGGAATTCGTGTGAAACTACTCTAGAAACACACAATGGTATCAACTTAAAACTTTCCACCAATGAAAAGATGGCGTGCCAATGAAAGTGTCAGTCAGGCGAGTGATCTACGATACCAGTACTCGCCGTTTCAGTGTCTTGCGCTAGACGTGATACAGCAACAGACGAGCCGGTCAACATCGCCCTTAACGCCGTGCCTCACCAGCACAAACACACGGCCGGTAGCATAGCCGTCTTTAGTAGAAGGCCGCGGCCTTAGATCTGGCAACCCTGTCAGGAAGGGTTATTTTAACACTTATTTTGTCTCGCTAACGGCAATGGCTTCCCCTGATATGCCGGTATGTATGGCACAGTAAGAAATCAGTAGAGACACTGGTAAATCGCGGGAAAAGTTGATTGTTTGCTAGGCTCCAACATGCTATATATAACATTGAAGGTTTTGCACCCATATTGGCTATCGTTTATATATAGCACTATGTCCCTCTTCAACAGACCCAATTAGAACTGTACAGAACGTGTGTGATTTATCAGAAAACTGTTCGAGCGTGTCACGATTGAGACACTACAGTTTATTGGAGACTATGTTAAATATTTTCGCGATTTTCCAGTGTCTCTACGAATCAGGTAGAGTAAAGTCGAGAACACACTATCGACATGTCCCACCACATCACGTGATCTCACATGACGTGAAATAGCATGAATGTGACGTCACGTGCCAGACATGCACACGCTACCCTCACGTCACAATACTGCATGTAGACCACAGTCGTTATAACAGCCCTTGAGGGTGTAGTTCAATTAGTTCATAGGAAAGTGAAAAAGACGTTGAAAATGTACTGTATGTGCGGCTGAAGCGGCCCATAAAATAATCGGCCGGGGAAACGCTTGTATCCATGATATCAACATGAAATGTAAAATGAAGGGTGAATTTCATAATTTAAACACGCAGCTTGAAAGCACCTCAGACGCTATGAAATGTACTTCAGAACATCAGAAGAGGAATTGAACGCACAATTCCAAGATGCGATCACTACGGGTAAAAGCTAGCAATTTGTTTAAAGTAAGACCACAAATGTATCAAAAAAGGTGTAAATTTCGGATAATATATCTGGAAAATTATTAATGATAAATTAAAGGCAAAATCCTCCTAAGTCCGGCTCACTCTGCAAGAGAACATGTAACGCACCCATATTAGATAAGGGGACTTCCTTAGTAAAACGTTGACGCAAGAAATTCTCGCGATATACCGTCAACACTATTGATAATTAAAACATCCAATCATTGACTACGAAGCTGAACTGCAGATGTGAACATATGGGCACTGAAACATACTGGGGCAATATTCTTTACGCGAAATGTTCGTAGCTCTACAAATAGATCTACAAAAAAAAC
Source organism: Medauroidea extradentata (assembly GCA_003012365.1). NCBI lineage: Eukaryota > Metazoa > Arthropoda > Insecta > Phasmatodea > Phasmatidae > Medauroidea > Medauroidea extradentata. The sequence goes on along the minus strand of PNEQ01092993.1, from coordinate 85,373 downwards.
TTTGTGGTTTTTGTAGAAAATTTCTAGTAAAATAAAACTCTATCAGTTTTTGTATCATAAAGGCGACTGTACGGCGGAAAAATACATGCGAATTGGCTGCCCTTCGTAAGGGCGAACATGCGTCCGAAGCATGAGCTTGAACCACCCTTACTGCTTCGTCGCTCGCCGGCAAGTATAACACAACCTCTAAAAATTAGTCGTGCAAGTATATTATACGTGAGTGAAATCGTGGAGCATTAATAACTGTAGAATGTACAACAATGGAATAGTTATGTGTAGTTTCATCATTTAACAATACGACGTTAGAATTTTATAGTATTATGCAGTAATGATATAGACAGTAAAACAATGGACTAGCATTCAGAAGATCATAAGAACATGGGTTCGGTTCCTAAAACCAAGCATCCTGATTTCGGTTATGCGTTGTTTCCTGAAATCGCTCAAAATACATCTTTAATGGTTTCTTAACATAGGCTACAAAGAAAAAAAAATTCAAACAGTTTCCAAAAAGAAATTAGCTTGCCCTGCAAACTTTACAGAAATTGCTTGGAAGTATACAAATTTAACTGTATATTTACTAATATTTTTGTATATTTACAAAAATGTTTGTATAGTTACAAAAATTTTTGTATAGTTGCAAATATTTTTGTAAACTTATAAAATTTATTTCGCACATTTACAACTCAACTCTTATTAAAAATTATTTGAAGCGACACAAAAATATTTTTTTGGTAAACAATTTCCAAGATTTTTTTTGGAGACTACGAAATAGCAGAACTTTGATGGATATTCTGATTCACATCCCAAACACTCTGCTCATATAATAAATCGCACTAGTTGTCACAGGTATTTTTAAATAACCTGCGACATTCCTGTTGTATTGGCTGGATTAATAACTGTTATGACATAAGTTCACAATATTTATCTCGTAATGACACGAATTGTTTACTGTGCGTGGTCGATTCCTCTTCTAGTACCTGATATTGTACTAAGTTATGTGTAACGGATCCTAGTGGCCTCGGTGTAGACGAAACAAAATCCTAATTCTCTACACATACATATTTACAAAAATTGCGTAAACGTACGGATAACACCGAATAAGTGTCTATTTAAATACGGTTTTGTCTGCTTAGATGTAATACATTACAAGGAGCTTTTGATTTGTTACTTCTTGTTAATCCTGTTAAAAGATATCTTTAAATTACACACACACACACACACACACACACACACACATATATATATATATATATATATATACATACCAATTTTTTTTAAATTTTGCATAACTACACGTGCAAAAAAAGAAATTTCGAAAACACTTACGGATGAAAATTGTATGTCTCATCGAGTTTCGTTTTTGACCGGGTTTACTAAACTACTGAGGTCGTAAAATGTTAAGAACATCTGCAAGTCTCTAATGTATGACTTGGCGAGCCAGAAATGTTGGTACAACTACTGAAACAGAAATTACAGGTAGCAAACGGATGAATTTAAGGTTGCAGGTATTTTTTTCATTATTTTTATTTCAAATTGTTAAATACAATCTGTATCCATAAAAAATATTTTTTTTTTGTATTTCATGCAGCATTCAATTTTTGTTTCTCAAATTAATTTATACCAGATGACAAGTTTTATTACATAATTAACCGCAGCTACAGAAAATAATTTGTCTAGTAGCACTCACACACAAGCTTTGCTTATGTGAGTGTGATGTCTTCCAATATATAAAAAGTATTTATGTAAAGGGCTGTAATCGATGTTTGGAAATAAAAAAATTATTAAAATTATGAAAAATTATTAAGTCCGTGTTAAGACCACACTTATTTATACTATCTTAGATAGAAAGGCCAATTTTTCATGACGTTTCTGGATCTGGCATCTACTCCCTTCTTCAGGTGAAGTAAAAGTGAAAACTAGAAAAAAATTGTTCGTATTTCGTTTTTTTATTGTCTTCCTAATATTTCTGGGATGACATAATATTGCAATGGCGTATGTACACAATAATAGTTTGACATAATAATCTTAATCTCATTGGGTGGGAGGGAGTGGGTTAGAAATGTTTGTGCACCACACCCACTCAGGGGTAGGTCAGACCTCTTGCTTCCCACCCAGGCGATCCGGGTTCGATACCCGGCGGGGTCGGTGCCCGGATTTTCGCATGTGGGAATCGTGCCGGACGAGGCCGCTGGTCGGCGGGCTTTCTCGGGGATCTCCCGTTTCCCCGCCCTTTCATTCCGGCGCTGCTCCATACTCACCTCATGTCGTCCTTCACCAGCGCTAAAGACCTCGATGCTAAGCGCTGACCAAAAATTTCTCACTCCCTCACCACACCCTCTTCACCCTCCCCCAATTCTTTTCTCGAAATGGCCCACACCATAGGTTCAGCCTAGGTGTCCACAAATCGTAAATGCGGCCATGCCTGAAAGGAAACAGAATTCGCAAAAAACACTTAATTTCTCTCAAAACATGCCTTTTCTTTATAATTTTAGCTAGTTATTGGTTTTAAGAATATTTGATGCATTCGAAAATTAGCCAAACTTATGTAAACTTATATTTTGATAAAATTTGTCTACCTATATAAACAATGTATAACTTCTCTATGTAACGGTTATGCGATACATGCACACTTCCATTATTAAAATAAATAAATTCGCAAAAACTGCAAAGATAGGAACCCAAAGCCTCAAACTATGTCTTCTGTGCTCGCGAGATAATACTCGGGCAGGTGTAGCCTGCTAACTTACAAGGAGGAGAGGATGTGGGACAAGTTAGGCAGCAACGTGCTGTGCGTTGACCGTTGAAAGTTTTCGCGCGCAAGGACGTAAGTGGGCGGGCTGCGCCTTCGGCAGAGTGGGTAGACCGGATGTGACACACCTCTAAAAGACACCTGGGCCCCAATTACTTAAACTAAGCTCTGGTAACGAAGATCTTTCACCCCCGACATTGGTACCTACATCAACTTAGGCCGTCTCAATTTAAAGTGTACTCTCTGGAGAGTATACTCTCTCGCATTGCCACGAAAGAGAGAGAAAGCTCTCCGGCACTCTCGCTCCCTCCAATTGGGACGATATTCTCTCGTGTTTGTAAACAAACGACGCAACGTTTACAAGTGCGCAGTACTAGCTATAAACACACTAACTACATTTGTGGGCAATTCAAATAATAAATTATAACCTACCGGCGCGGCGTCGTATTTTAATCGGGGAATAACTGTCTGTATGCGATGTCAACTTTTTTGTTTTGTGTGCTTAAATGTATATTAGGGCTGAAAATTCTTTACGTACCTTCTCACCAGTAAGTAACTGTTCATTGGAAATAATTAGTTTTGTATAAATACTTAAATACTTGCAATATGTGACGCACGTTTTTTTCAGTAACCGCAAATCATAGAGAGCGCGAGCGAGTATACATCTTTGTTCCCTCGCTCTTTCGCGTTCTCGGCGAACAATCGAGGCAGGTAGAGTATGGTCTCTCTGACTTAGTTCGGGCGTATTTCCGAGAGCACGAAAGAACGCTCTCTGGACGAATGGAGACACGGCCTCACACTCCTCACTCGTGGCTGTATTTATTAGTGCGTTTGCAACACAACTGGAAATGGAGTGAACATAAGTTCACACGGACTGAAACTCGTTTGTATTAAATTTTCCAATCCAGATTAAGGTCGTCCATGAGGGAAAAATTCTTAATTTTATGTCTGTATGAGATACTGTTAGTTTTTTAGACATTACTAGGGAGTAAATTTCCCTCCTAGAAATTTTTTTTCCAACCAGTTTTCCCACAATAGCACTGCAAAGTGAAAATTTGCACGATTTAAGTTCTCATAAGCCGCAAAAACCAACGAACATAATTTATACTAGAACTACATGTCACAGGTTCTAATCGATATGTTTTAAAATCCATTTTTTTTTTAATTTAACAAAATCGACAAAAACACCAAAAAAATTCGAAATTTCAGTTTTTTTTAGTTGCGCTAGTTTGCTAGTTCAAAAGATTTGCTTGTTTAATTTTTTAAAAAAATTTTATATTCCTTGCAAAAAAATTAAGGATTCATTTCGTAAAATTTAGATATACAAGATTATGTAAAATCAACAATTATTTTGTTTTTTCTAAACAATATGTAGAACATCTGTTTTTTTTTTTTTTTTTTTTTTTTTTTTTTTAGCGAGATTAATGGAGTTGCTAGGCCGAAGTAGAGAAGTTGACATTTAATTTCGCTTAACTCTAGAAAATCTAGAATAACCGCACAGTGGGACGCAAAGAAAAAAACCTGTTAAATCGAGATTAAACGTTGAATAATTGAGAAATAAAAAGTCGACTAATCGAAGTAAAATAGTTCAAAATTCGTAGGTGAAATACTAGTCTACTAAACATAAATAAAGCTCCATTTCAAAACTGAGTTAAAATAAGTCCTATCGTTCAGCTTTTTTTACTAGTTGGTGACAATACGTCACGAATAATTTCTTCTGTATGCTAGAAACACGAACTTAATCACGTATTCCATTTGTAGTAGTATTTTTTTCGGTGGTAATTCAAGCGTTGAACCTATAATTTTATTTGCGGAGAGTATTGTGTGAAAATCAGGTAATGTTGTCTGTTTCTGTTTTACTCATCACGTTAGGGATTTTTTTTTTTAGGTTCAGCAGTCTGAAAATCTGTTTTAATGTATTCTGAGGGGACCAAAATTATCCTAACACGAGTGTTTTTTCTTTTTCTCTTTTTAATTTAAATAGCTCCATATTTTGAAGTCTGTTTTCGGTTAATACATAAAGTGAAGTGAAGATATTTTGATCAGCACTTACCATCTAGGTCTTTAGCCACTGGTGAACGGTGACATGATGCGAGATTAAGGCGTCACCGGATTGACGCGGTAGGGGAAACGGGAGATCACCGAGAATACTCACCGACCAGAGGCATCGTCCGGACGATTCCCACGTGCGAAAATCTGGCGACCGACCCCGCCGGGAATCGAACCCCGATCGCCTTGGTGGGAGACGAGAAGTCTGGACACTTTTTTTATTTTCATTTTTTTTAATGTTTGGTGCACCAACCATTCCACCCTATAATGTGACGTAATTTAAGATTCCCCAGTACTTTTCGTGTGACAATGTGCATAGTGACAATTTTTGAGACCCAAATGGACAAACACAAATTTACACCCACCCAGACCTGGGAATCGAACCCAGAACCCCCCGCACCAAAGCCGGCCGCTCAACCAACTGAGCCACGGCTGGGGGGGGGGGGGGTCGGCTCCACTCGAACACTCTGCGGGTGAATATCATGTAAGAATGTTTCTGTGCCGTACTGGTAACAGCGTCTTGAAACTCCGAAATGGCCACCGCGGCCCCATTAATACATAAACGAACTGGTAACATGTTATAGCACTTATGCGCAAAATAGAACACCCGTAACACGTTATCGTCACCTACACTCTGAAATATTTTCTTTGCAAAAACAGAAATTTCGTTTGTAAATAAGCCATTACAGAACAGCATTGCCGCAAAAAAAAATTTGTGTTTGAAGTGCAAATTAATTTTAAAAAATTGCGTTAGTATTAAAATTGTCCAATTATTTTTTTTTTTTGCAACGGTTAGTTATAGTCTATATTAAGACAAGCTTTATGCCAAAAAAATTACTTTTATAGCAGATGAAAAAGTTTTTAATTTACGCTTTAAACAAAAAGAGTATTTTGCGGTAACGTTCATATAAAAAAACATTGTGTTGTGGCAAAGAAAGTGTTTTAAGGGTATTCATGTGGTAAAAATTCATAATTTTATATTTGCACGACACAGTATTCATTTAATGCACTTTACTTATGCCTACATTTTCTACTAGTAAAATTTATTTATCTCTTATAAATATTTCCATAGCGCCATGCCAAAGTCAGAACTTTCATGTTACGCGAACATAAGAATAACAAAAATCTAGTGATTTACTCGAATGAAATAATATTCACAGAAGTTAGATAATATGGTCAGTATGTTAAACTATTTAAATACATCAACTGAGTAATTTTGTATTTTTTTTAATGGCCATAATTTAAGGCAATTGTTATCATTTTAGGATTTTATTTAAAAGGTGCAAAGGAATTTCATTTTTTGTTTTGAAATACTTTAGCATATGGCCCATAATAAATAATTTGAATGTAAATTATTTTATTTGAGTTTGTCACTTGGTTTTTGTTAGTACCATCTCCACAAATTTTGGCTCTGTCTCGTCGCTATGGGAAGACTAACGAGAGATAAAAAATTTCAACTAGCGGAAAATGTTGTCACAAGTAACGTCTGCGAAAGGAACTCTATGCCGTACGAATATAAAATTATGTAATTTTGCTACATGAACGCCCTTAATTTTGAAGTGAGGCCGCTTCTTCAGTAACGTGAACTGAATGCAGACGTGAGGAGAGCATATTATTACCATCGCTTTTATATCGTTTTTGTGGTGTTTCGTCTGTAGTTTTCTATTTTCTATTTATGGCATCGTTACGTCCTGGCTAGATGATGTGTACGTAAAAGCTATAGTTGCGTACATCGCTGTCTTGTCTAAGAGGCTGAAATGGAGCCCAGCCATCAACGTGACTTAAGTACAGAGTATATGCCGTATCACTAAATACACCTTCTTAAGATAACTACATCATAAACGTAAGTACGACGTATTTAATGGCCATGCGAGTTCTTGAATACGTCTCTTGCACAGTTTTATCGACTAAGATAGCAATACTCGCAACGAGCTAATGGTTAGGGGAAGAAAGAAGTCAAATTAATGTTTGAAACAGCATTAGTTAAATGCTGTAGTGCACTAATATTGTTAAATTTTGTTATCTGAAATGGATTAAGCAGTGACACCACAACGACGTTTTCTATTATACAAAACCTTCAACACCTAAATTTGTAAAAAAACGAGAGCGTATTGTTGTCTATGTAATGAACAAATTAAAATGAATCACATTTCAAGCCCTCAGTTATCACACACGCGACGTATTTGTGTAGTTTCAGAAATATCAATAAATTGAATAACATAAATCAAAGGTTTAGAGTGGTCAGTTAGTAGAAAGTTATTAAATAAATCGTTTACATTTGAATGTTTCAGTTACATATGAAATTGATTCGAATAGTTTTGTTTTTTGCGCTCTGATTTTTTCTACTTTATTGGGGTCGTGTATAAAATTAACATTACCACGGGCGACATTAGTTAAGTAAAAGAGCGTTATCTTCAGTCATGTAAATTAATCACAACTGTAACTTCAAAAGCTTGAAAAATAACTTCATAAATAAACATCAAATATTGTGTTTGTAATTAAGCGCTTAGTCATGAACCACTTTTTACATTGTTGTCAACATTCCAAAGAGCGTTCAAGAAATTGTGTTTATGTGTGTGTGACTATATATATATATATATGTATATTGGTGTGTGTATGTGTGTGTGCGTGCATTAAAACTGTTATTTTATATCTAAGGTACACTTCTGCTCACATTAATGTATTCCAGCTTATAAAATATCGTGTATTTGAAAATATTAAAATTGTGTGTCATAGAGATTCGAACATAAGATGAAGAATTTGAATGCGTCTCCTAAAACGGAGGAGATGACTTTACCGACACATGTTTAAGTGTACGTATTAAAATACCCTACCCTTGTGTATCAAGGAAACTCTCCAATAAAAACATTACTAGAGTTTTAATAGCGCGGTCTACTGCAATTTTCGTTATTTTTTAATTTTTGTATTTGTACCAGATATTTGTTTCCTTGTTTAAGACGATAATTATGACTAAATCTTGCTCTTATGAAACTTCTGTATCTCTCATAGTTTTTGCGTAACGGCTCGTAAACATCAAAATTAGCATTGTACGATTTTATGTTTGCCACTAAAACCAGATCATATACCAAATTAGAGGGGGGGATCATAGTGTATAACAGTGTTGTAGGTTACAACTTGACATATACAAAAAGTATTTTCGAATTAAAATAAAAATTCTGAATTTTGAATAGAATATTTAACCATTTTCAACAACTACAATTTTTAACTTGACAAAAACCATTAAATCGTAAGGACCATTATCCCACATACAAACACAAGCAACTTGGCCCGCAACAGCGACACTAACGCAATCTAGCAGACAACTACGTAAACTAACATGGCAACACCAGCGACACCTAGCATACGACGAAGAAAACAAACATGGCGACTGCAGCGCCGCCTAGCAGACGATGGAGAAAACAAAGTGCGACACCAGCACCGCCTAGCAGACGATGTTGGAATCATGACGTCACGAGCAGATAAAAATAAGTGACAGTGGAAAAAAATGTGACGTCACAAGCAGACGACATAAACAAACATGGCGGCTGTTAACAGATGACGTAAAAAACCAAATTTGGAAATAAAAAATCAAATTTGGAAAATCTAAAAACAAAAAACAAGATGGCGGATGTGACGTCATCAAACTTGGTGGATAGTGACGTCATCCAATATGGCGGGAAGTGACGACATCCAAGATGGCGGACAGTGACGTCATCCAAAATGGCGGACAGAGACGTCACGGCGGCCATGTTGATTGCGTCTTCAGCGGCTCCACAGCCCCCAGCCCCTGTCCCAGCTTCGGCTATTCCCTACTACTGATGACCATAAGTTGATCGATTATAAGTTAATATTTAGCTGAGTATTGCATTTACACATTTTGCTTTCACAACAACCAACTTAGAGTACGTATGTACGAAATAGGACCGTTTATAAACTCAATTACGTACGTACGTACGCTATACACGGTGTTTCTAATTTTACACGTGGAGCTTTAGAATCGGGATAAAAAAATATATTTTCATAATATTTTTTTCTGACGACAATCGACATGTCTGACGTCAAATGTGGCGTCTATTGCCTCAAGAAATTTCGTTTTCCTATCACAGTTATCTACGGAGATAAGATTAAACGCGTGGACACCGACATTGCAGTATACGACGACTCCAGACCGGGCAAAGGTATCTCAGTTGCGCTATAGAATCTCACGTGACCTGGCGTGCGTGCGCCGTAGTTTCGCCGACGGGGGAGAGAAAATAGAGTCGGGACTGTGTTCGAAGTGAATCACTCACTGCTGGTGGTCCTTCTCGTCCCGTTACCCTACCCTCCACCGCCCCCGCCGGCAGCTGACCACCACCTGGTTGTTTAATTACCCCCGACATGGGCGGCTATTACTCTGGGGCGTGGCGACGTGACGTCATGCCGGGTCCACCACCGCCCGCAGTCGCGGTCCCAGTGCCACTTCTACAGAGAACAATATATCTTAGTGTTGGTTCACAGCTAAAAACATAAGTACAGGATATACAACGTAACAACAGAAACTGTTCAATACAAGAAGCCTTGTACAAAATAAATTCACAATTTAATTATTATTGTAATGTTTAGCCAATGACATTTATTTCCATAAATATAGAATATTCGTTGCTGTATGGAACACAACCGAAGGCCATTTAAACATATTCTATGTAGAATAGTATTTGGAGACAACAGTAGATATCACGGTCGTAGAAGGACAGGTCTGCACACTCGCCTATCTACCAACGTATTTTACTTGACCCCCTTGTTGTTTGGCTGCAGTTCGCCAAGTTACCGAGAATGTTGTTCTTTTGGCGCTGAAGTCCGGGCGGTCGGATTCAAACTCCACCCACTTTTTTTCCGTCGTTAACATTATAAAGTAAATAAAGATTTCTGGAGCCATGATTTAAAATTGTGAGCAAAGGAAGTACTTCAAAAATTGATAAAAAAATACGTTTTGATAAATTGTTTATCTTAGTGGGAGGGAAGTGGGTGGAGTTTGAGCTCGACCGCCCGGATTACAGCGCCAAAAATGTATAAGGAGTATATATATAAGGAGTGACATGATATCCAGAGCGGCGCCGGAATGAAGGGACGGGAGAAACTGGGATCCTCGAGAAAACACTCCGACCAGCGGCATCGTCCGGCACGACTCCCACATGCGAAAATCCGGGGACCGATCCTTCCGGAAAACGAACCCGGATCGCTGTGGGAGGCAAAATGATTAACACCTCAACCACCGCCAACCGTGTTAATTAAAAACAGTTTCAATTACAATAGTGGTAAGTGTAAATAATTGTAAGTAACAAGATTCAGTATTTTGAATTACTCGTAATCATCTCGTTCAATCAGGTACTATAATCGTAACTTGAATGTAACGGTATCGTTACACATAGCACATGGGCGATTCTTGTGTACATAAATATAATCAAGTAAGAAATAATAATTAACAAATATATGTAATTAAGTTTCTTAACAATGAGTTTTTTTACTTCGTGAGTAAATTTCTTCGTACATGGCAGTGACATAAATAGACTACTGGTGCAATATTTCAGTAACGGTGTTTCAACACATGCTAAATTGTTCGTAAGTATAAAAATGCATAGTGAATTCTTGCAAAAGAAAGAAATAATAATGTGCTATACCCAAGTGCCACCCTGATAATTTTAAGTGAATTCAGATTCGAACAACACATGAACACTTGAGGAGAAATTAAATTATTTCGAAATTTTTATTATGTCCAATTTATATCAGACTGCACGTATGTTACAACAGTAGACCGCATTGTGAAGGCCAAGTAAAAATTTCAACGTAACCTTACACCACCGGAACGTAACGAAAGAATTTAAAATTGGATTTATATTAGTAATCTTTGGCCTGTCATTCGTTATGCCCTTACTTTCAACAGTATGATCCAGTATTATATTGATAGTATTGAATACCTGCATTCGAACTGAATATTTCTTAAGAGTGAGCAATTGTCACGATCTTGATGTTTTGTATTTTGTGTCATAACGTTTCTTCTGGGCAACTGTTTGCAACTTTAACCTAAATACAAAATATAATTCATACATAAAGAATTTCAGACACCACCTGTGTATTTTTGCCGTTACTGTTGTAACGGATCGAATTGCCGTTAGAATATTCTTATTACTTTCTTAACTGCAATTCTATCTGTAATAACTGTAAAGGAATAAAAAGATTTATGGTGTCTAAAATTATATGAGTATGTATTCTATTCCGGAGCTAGGTTAAAGTTGCAAAAATTTACCCAGAAGAAAAGTTATGGCACAAAATATAAAAATTTAAAGTGGGGACTGTCACTCACTCATTAGGTGCGTCTGGAGAGTGAAACTTAAGACTATCACTGTTCAGTCATTTACAGCGTACTTAATAACAGGTGTTTTACACTAGGAATATGTATGTTTAAATCCTTTATGTTCACAATTTAAACTGTCGTGTGCGTAAAAATAACCAGGGCGGGACTTATCTCGTTTTGCGCTATCAGGACTGACGTTTTATCAGCGTAGTTATGGCGACAGGTCACTCGACCAACACCTGCCACGAACATCACTCGAATATCGCGACCGCACCGTCTACAAGGACTACGTACTGCCCAAAGCTTAAGGTAAGTTGTAAATATTAGCTTTCAAATACTATAGGTTCACTGAATGCCTCAATTGAGGCGAGTTGTCAGCGAGATGAAAGCACGCTAGTTCAGCGACTTGCGGCTAGAGGTGAATTGTGATGCGAATGCTATGTCCGTATAGTCCTTAGCGCACCACAATTCGAATCTTTCGAACGCGCAAACTACGTCTACTAATCCTTAAGGGGCCTCCAGGGATATGCTGAGTTTGTATGTGTGAGGCAGGAGCGGTAAGGTTGTCGTTGAACGACGTATGTAATATATTATAGCTTCTCCGCCCAACTTACTCAGCTGGCGTGCAGTACTTCACTATTATCCTTTTCCCTGTGTGACTTTAAGGGTGTTCGACTGCGGTAAAACTATAATTTTATATTTTATAAAATATTGTTAGTTTTGTAGACGATACTTGTGAGTACTCTTACGAAACAATTTTAGTTCTAATGGTATTCTCATAACGGGGTGTCAAAGTCAAAAATTTGCTTGTTCTGCTGCCATGCAAATGGTGAAAACCAACTGACCTACTTAAACAAAATAATTCACTCTTAACTTACATCCCATAACCTATGCAATAACACATTAAAAAGCCACAATGTTTTATTCTGAATTTAAAAAATCACTCTACTACAGAAAAAAAAGGTTGCAATTTCAGCAATTTTTAAAATACAAAAAAACAGTTCGCAAGATATCTTTGAATGTTTTATTATGTAGTCCATAGTATATCATTTTACTGTGAATTATTTCACATACGTCAGTCAATTGTTTTTCACTATTTGCATGGCAGCAGAACATGCGCACCGTTATAAGAAAACTACACCAGCTAAAATTGTTTCTTGAGAGGAAACTGCACTCACAAGTATCGTCTACAAAACTAATACTATTTCATATAAATATAAAATTATGCCTTTATCGCACTTGAACACCCTTAAGCGGTGGCCATGTTACTTTATACATGGGCAGCATATTTCAAAGTCTAGCGTTTGTTTCTACAACTGCGTTTTTGGAATTCGGTTATTTTTCCATGCTTCGCATTAGTTTCAATTAACACTTCGACGATGCGCAGGAAACGTATACAAACACTGTACAGAAGACACCAGATTGTATCCCAGTAAACTGTGCGCGTTAGCGACACATGCGGGCCACCTGCTAAGTGGACACAATTAATTAGTTCGATGCAACACGAACACTACGCCTAGCGATGTGTGGCATCTAAAAACACGTGTTTAACGTTTGGTCACAAATTTTAAGTCGATTCCCGACTATTGCGACCCCTCTGTTATATAAAATGTATTGTCTGTTGTGATGTTTTAAACGGCATTCAATAACACCCTGTTTTCACGCGAAATTCCACAAAACACTTGAAAATCCACACGTTTTGGCAACACTGGTTATACGTATTTTGTGACTCGCTTGTTTGTTCCCAGGAAAGAAGCCTACGTGTGAACTTGCCGCACCTAGGTCGGGTGACGTGTGATTGCTCAGTGAGGCCCGCCTCAGAACTGTCGCGGAAGTAGTAGGAGATTGCACTTCCGGGCCAGAGAGTCGTGTTCGCCTAGCCATGAAGCTGATCAAGGAGGTCCTGGCAGGCCCGACGTACACCAGGGTCGTCTTCAACCTGGGCGTGCTCTCTGCGGTAAGTTGCCAACATTGCAACTCAATCATTCCCTCGAACAACGATGCAATCTACGTTTGTACTAAAGGCGAGTAAGAAACCATTACTTGTAACAGTGTTTAGGGCTACATTTTTATTTATATGTGCACAAATTACAGCACTACGCCTGTTTGAAATTTGCTTTTGGTCGTGCTTTCATTAAACAAGAGTTTAAATTGAAAAAAAAGTTAAAAAAAGATTAGTACACAATTCGTTTTCCATTACTGGTAAACCATTGTCAACTGTCAAATAATTGCCGAATTATTGTAAAAGAATTTAAATGGGAGGAAAATTGTGGGAAAGGGGTTGGGGAATTTCACAAATTTATTATAGAAAACTCATCGTACTTGCAGTTGGGTATAAGTTTTCTGCTCTTTGTGCAACGTAGAATGACACTGTATTTCAAGTACTGCAGAAGATTGTTTGGCATATCATTTTAGGGTCGGCATGCTTGGTAACTTTATTTATGACTTTTCGAACATTTTCCGTACGTGTTTTGAGGTCTGAGCATTATTTTGGTGTCTCGTAATGTGCATAAAAGATCGTTTATTAATTTAGGTGTGCAATCAACAAGGTAGTTTATGCTGTTGAATATTTTACAGTTAAGTAACGAAGTGAAATTTAAATCGGTGTTTCGTATTGAACCTATTTGCTCTTGTGATTACTTTTTTTTACATTTTAAATGTTTCATACTCTATGCGTTTTACAGCTGTTGAATTGTGATGCGTAGAACGTCATAACTAGACTACTACAGCTTAGGAAGCTAAAAGTTATTAGATTGGCAAGGGAGAATTTCCATTGTTAGTTTCGCTAGGATCGATAACAGGGATATGAATCTGGCGAATTTCCAGCTTGAAATATTTCCTGATAATAAAATTTATTTTATCAATTTTTAAATAAAAATCATAAGTTGTATGACTTTGTTCTGCGTTAAAATATTTCTATCAAGTGATTGGTTCTTTAGTCTACCTAATGAAAGTCATATTACGAATCTCTAATTTTATATACCTTCTTGCCGATTCCAGCTCAACTAGCGCAGTAAATAATTCCTTGTCAATGGTGTACGTGAGGAATCAAATCACCTTTCTAATCTTTAGTACAAATAGCATCAGTAGATTAATGCCATTTGTATTTTTGACTGTAACCGTTGCATTTCTTACAATGCTGTTTCTTTAAATTATCGAATTATAATTGAAAACACGCATACTTAGCCCGAGCTACATTTTGCATGTGACAATTTTCGAAGAACTTCTTTTTGAGAAAAAAAATAATATAACTTAGCGTTATATATATATATATATATATATATATATATATATATATATAAATATATATATATATATACAAACATATATTCAAGTGCGGTGAAATCCATAAATAGTTTTCATAACTTAACACGGCTATGTTTATAAAAGAAGCTGTGTGCATGACTTACAGACACGGAGTAGAAACAGAGATTCAAAGAAAAAAAATTAATAAGCCCTAAAAATACAAATTCTTCAAATAAATTTTCCAAACGTTACGTAGGGACATGCAATGCTCGCGTACATCAGACTTAACTCTCCATGTTCCTCTGTGCTCGTCTGTCTTTTGTTCTTGGCCGGAAGTTTGTGACACTCCTGAAGAAGTTTTTTAAAAACTTATTTAGAAATTACGGTTAGGGACCCCTGTTTTTCGCGAAAACAATTTTGCTCCACTTTGTTTCAGTGCCTTACGTGCACATCTGCAGTTCTGCTTCGTGGCCAGAGATGAGATATTTTAACTCTTACATGTATAATGTTTCTACCGGCAAATCACAGACGTGTGGAATTTCAGGAACGTTATTGTAATTGGCTCAGTAAATGAGATGCGGCTCTTCACATAGACACGCTGCCAATAACCATGGAGCAGAATTGCAGATGTGCACGTAAGGCACTGAAACACACTGTTGCAAAATTCTTTTCGCGAAAAACAGGGGCCACTAATGATGGTACATCGCGATAATTTCTTGTGCCAACATCAAGGGGTTTAAGACCAATGCTCACGGCCTATCTCGATGTGTTACCGAATTGAACGGAGCCATATTGCAGCCTGTAACATGCGATGTCCTACGCCAATTTTTTTTTGTTTCAAATTAAAATCGTTCACCCCACCCCAGCTAAGGAACAAAATTCCCTATCTTCGGCTGTAAAATGACAGCGTTAAATTTGATCATGTAACAAAATAGCAGCGTAATAAACAATCTAGTTATTTTATAACGTCTTTGATCAACACACCCTTTAAAACTGTAGATTCTTCCAACATTTATGATTGGATGATATACGTCTGATACAACTTAGCTGTCTGCGCACCAATTACATGCATCACTAGAGACCGGAAAAATTCGCGGGTTCACTGACGTGTAGGCTAGATTCCAAGAATATGTGTATTCAAACAAACAACAGCTGTTCATTGGCTACTCGCTGACAAAGTGAAATGGGTCCGCATTAAGTTACATTGTTATTATTGGCTCATCGACTTCGAGGTGGTGTTATATAAGTCAACTGTCAGTTGCGAAAGTAGCTCGAACTTACAGTTACTGGAATTCTAGCTTGTGTCTGAAAGAAAACACGGATTTTTCAGGTCTCTGTGCGTCACTTGTTACATCAGCGGGATTCTTATTGGCTCAGTCAAATAGGGCGACATCTCCACATACAAGGAAATCCAGTAATTTTTTCGTAAGATGGAAGTACGTTGAAACGCAGCAAACAGTCACGTGACTGGATTTAGTTGCTTGGACATACTCCGTTGCGAAATAAATGACTGTCAAAAAAAACACAAATAAGTATAACATGCTTTAGTCAACATCCTGTTGCACAACATAAAATTCCAAAAATGGGATCGGGTCAAATAAAACAAGGAACAAACAGATAATAAATGAAATAACAAAGTAAAAAAGAAACTTAAGTTAACATGCGACACAACGATGAGAAGAAAAATATCAGGCACGAATAGAAATACGACAAACGACACAACGATGAGACGAAACAAAACCTAACATCAGACACAAACAAAAAAAACAACAGTCACAAACAATGAAACGAAACAAATTAATGTTTTGTTTCGTCTCATAGTTGTGTTGCATGTTAACTTAGGTTTCTTTTTTATTTTGTTTTTTCATATATTATCTGTTTGTTCCTTGTTTCATTTGACCCGATTTAATTTTTGACATTTTTTGTTGTTTATGTATCAAGTTGACTAAAGAATGCTCTGCTTATTTATGTTTTTTGTCGTATTTTTAGTTTTCTTTTGACAGTCATTTATTTCGCAATGGAGTATGTCCAAGACACTAAATCCAGTCATGCACTCCCATTGCACAGTTCTTTCAAAGATCAAACAGTCAAGTATTTCCGCGATAAACCGTCGTCTCTAAACATAGTCTACGGTCAACTGTAAAATGTCCACTATCTTGTGATGCGGGAACACAAAGATACGAAAGCACGGAGACAATGACTTTAAGGAGTGCGTTCAAGTTAGTTTTCTTAAATTTTAGTATTTTATCACTTTTATAACAGTTATTTTGAAAATGTATGCAGTACGGAATAATTAAATTCAACATTTATTCAATTACAGCGGGGCAATGCAGGCACATACATATGTAGCATACACAATTACCTCTACTTGCAATATTGTTCTGGTGTGCCATCATAAGTGGTCTGTTCGCTCCACGTAACTTTTGACAGTTGCCTTGACAGCGTACAACAAAAATAGAGATAAAATGTAGCTACACGTCCTTCCTGTACTACAAATACCCTGCAGAAAAAATCAATGCTAAAAATTTTAAAGGCGGAAACACAACGCTGTTTGGGTAACTTCACCTTCAAAATAATTTAAAATGCTGACAGATAAACTATAGGTAAAATACCATTACATTAAACTCAAGCTAAACGTTATTCGTAAGCACGCAAATTTTATTAATTGTGATATTTTTGATATGGGTCTGAAGGCTTGTAAAATAATTTGATTTATAAAGAACTAATTGCAATATCGATTCTGCTTTTTAATCTCCATGGCTGAGATTTCGACACAAGGAGACCTAACACTTTTTTTTTAATAAGATGGCGTAATATATTTTGCTAACAATAATTAAACATTTTAAATAATACAACTCCTGTTAACAAGACCTGAACATTACGTTTTTTAACATTTTCTACTTTACTCAGGGAGAAGTTATTATTGTATAATATCCCTGCACAGTTTTACTGTTCGCACTTTTCTATCTCTAACAGGTTAAAAATATATATTTTCTTTACCAGTGTTTTGTTTTCCTGACTCAAATATTGCACACGAAAGGCAATGCAACCCAGTATGAAAAACGCCTGCAGAGAGTAGAAATACATTAAAATAATAATGGAATTATGAATTTATTGTTCCATGTTGTAAAAACAAGCACAAACTAGCAGATGTAAATGTGTTACTTTATGCTGGATGTTTGCAAACAATAATGTTCCTTGCCTTATTTACATCACAAACTTTTGATACAGCCTTTGGTAATATTTCCCCAATACGTTCGACAACACTTAAAGAGCATTAAAATATTAAACGAGATTTTGAAAACATATCATATCTAACTTTCATTTTCCCTATTTTAATGTTACATCACTATGTTTCTGTGCAACGTGCCGTTTTCTTAAGGTTTGAATTAACGAACAGTGGAAGCTGACAATTGCGAAGAATAACACAAGAAACTATTTGAACAACGTTGCATGAAAAATTCATACAAAATTTCTAATGGGCAACAAGTCATGTTGTCGCAATAATGTGTTGTAAGTATACGAACGTAGGCAGACCCATATACTATTCTCTGTAACTATTAGTTGCAACAATTTCATCACAACAAGAAATACCGTATAAGATAAGCTATCTTCCTTATCAAGAGTTTTTTGGTTCTACAGATACGGTTATCTTAGTGTACGTCGCCACATCCATAGTTATAATTCCCAGTACTATCATAATAATTCAGGTTAATGGCTCTTTCTCCTTCAAAACTCCAAATACGTACTACGAAAACAACTAGAAAGATATTTGACACGTTGTAAATCCGATTCTAAGTTTCCAAATCACACAAAATCAAATTGCTGTGTTTCCTTACTATATTCCAACACTTCTGCGGGTCCATCATACGTGTTTCTTAATAAAATTTTGTTTAGTTCTTTACATAAAATTTATTAAGGGGGTTCAAGAGGAAAAAATCATACTCTTATTTTTGTATAGGCTACAATAGTGTTAGTTTCGCAGACGTTGCTCGGAAGGACACTTTCCTCCCACAAAACAAAAAACACAAGCTCAGCCAGTTTCCCATAATGACATTTCAAAGTCAAAATTTGCATATATATTTACTTAATATATCCCACGAAAACTAATCAACTTAACAGAACGAAATAATTCACAGTAAATGTGTACATGTCATGGGCTATAGCTTGAATAATATAAAAATCCAAAACAAAATATTTTTTATGTAAACAATTGCTAAAATTCGCAAAATAATTGAAAAATTTATTTTCATAATAAGTTTCTATACACATTCAAGATGTAGCTTGTGACATCTAGTTTCAGTGTAAATTATTTCGTTTCATTAAGCTGATTAGTTTTCGGGGGGCGTGTATGACGTAAAAACATGCAAATTTTTTTACTTTCGAATACCGTTATGGAACAACTGGCTGAGATATTTTATTCTTAAGAGGAGTCTTCAACTGGCGCATGGGCGGCTTTGCAGCGTGTCACGCGTATTATTTCTTATGCGAAACTGCTTAACTTATTCATATTATGTTTATCTTCGAAAAGAACACACACTTGAAACTACGCTTCTATGTTTTAAATAAATCAGCACGCTAGTTAGAATCATGATTTTCGGGCCTCTCAAAATGGTTAAAAACGGTATTTTTAGACTTCTGTAACTCCGAAAATATTACATGTATTCGTAAAAAAACGAAGCGACAGGCATGCGTTGGCCTTTACTTCATACTATTAAAAATAAAATGTTGTGGTCACCACTTCAAGTCAAGTACGAAAAAGACTACAAGGAAAACCTTGCACGCCAGTTTGGCGCGCTGCGAATAGAGGCGATAAGCTTATCGTCAAGCGTGGCACACTGGCTCTTATCCCTACGTTGTTCTCACGCGTCAAAGGTGGAAATTCGACACCGACGAAGAAAATCTACTCCAAAGTAACGTCCACAGAACTAACAGTATTTCATACAAATATAAAAACATGGTTTTTCACCTCTTGAATGCGCTCAGAGCAAAAGTAATTTTTGTAGCAAGTAGCATCGACGACGTTATTATTGAGGCTGAACAGGAGCCTAAGGATCGTGAGGTTACTGGTTCGAATCGCGGGCGTGATGAGGAGCTATGTGTAATTTACACTAGTGACAAAAAATTAATAATTTATATTTGCACGACATAGTTTTCGTTTTATAGACGTTATGTGTTATTAATTTTTTCACGTGTAAAAATGTCTTAGCTCTTCTAATTTTTCCACAGCGGCATGTCAGTGTCAGAATGTGCAAGTTACGGGAACATAAAAATATAAAAAACCATGTGACATACTCAAATTGTATAATTTACTCTGAAATAAGACAATATGGGCCATAAGAAAACATTAAAAAAAAAATACACATACAAAGCCCTTTTGCCTTTATTTAAAAATTGTTTCGACTGAAGTAAATTGTCATAGTTTTCAGAATTTTTTTTTAAAAAAGTACAAAGGAATTTCATTGTGCAAATTACAGGTAGTGATGTTTAATCGGGACCCTGGTTGTAAACCTTACTAATTAGGCTTGCTAGGAATACAGGTAGAAGTAGAACAGCTTGCCTGTGGATCAATAAGATGTGAACAGTTCAGTAAAAAGCATAACTGAAGCTACGAGTACTGTATATTAAATAGGAAGGCGTATAGTTATCATTTCAAATATTGTTTGACATTTATGGTCAACGTTTTTAAAAAATAGTTGACAATGCTTTCATTTAAAAAAAAAAAAATAATTTTTAGTTGCTTTATATACAACACTTTGAAGTAAAACCTCCTTTTAGCTTACGTATAGGTTACAATAATGAGAAGGAATTATCAATAATTTTATGGTTATTTTAATAGTTAATTAATGTGCATATGTATTCATTGAAAACATTTTACTAAATCGGATGTATGCATAATATGATGTACAATTATTATTTAACGCAAAATTACCAATATTTCCTTAAGCACAGGAATTATTGAGACTGATAAGCTTGAAGACGTTTTTAAGGCGTTGTTCCTGAAACATCGAAACGAAAATAAAGGCTCAATTAAGTAATATTTAATACAATAAAAAAATTACTTCAAGGAATTTCTTGAAATGTTAAAATTTTAAAAACAGATCTCAATCATTGTACCTTATTGGCAATTTTTTTTTAAGTATCGACAAAATCTTAATTGCACTCTACATATTGTGCAATCAAGAGCAGTGTTCCACAGACAGCCACTTAGCTTATACATTAAAGGAGTGTTACGGTAACGTAACAGATTAAATACTCATTAAAGTGAAGGACATGAGAAAAAAGGCAGAGGCAGGCTCTGCAGAAATGTGAATGTTAATAGCATAGATCAAGTTGGGAGTAACATAACTTCTTACATACACGTTAAGAAAGCTCTGCACCGAATAATTCATCATTTTACAACTGCACCAAACCCTGCACAACTACTATACAGTACATTAATAGTAATTTTCCACAACGGAAATATTTTTCGGTTTCATAGTTTACGTGCAAGCGCTTGTTAAAGAAGTGGTTCGACTATTTTTGCTACTTATCGAAAGTAAAAATTTTTCACTTAATACTAATGGAATAATTTTGAGGGTAAGTAAAAGCATAATTCTGACGAAATATATTCTCGCAATAAAAACGACTACTGCTTAACAAGATTGCCTTTATTTTTTTTTAATGATCTCTTTTACAGACTTTTAAGATTTTAAAATACGTTTTGGCGTTGATTTGTATTTCTCGCTCGTTTACAAGAGTGTATACGGTCACTAAAATGTAGTTCTAGCAGTAAAAATTGTGTGGTGATGTTTAACATGTTTGCCTAAAGAATAAGGGAGAAAGATGGATTAATTTAATGTGCAATGAAATGTATTAGTTTCTATTTTCGCTGCGATGTGACATGGTGTAAAATGTGACTTGGTTGACAAATAAAATTAACACTTAATATACAACATTTCTCGTTTGTTTCTCGAAATTGAAAAGAAAATGTATTTATTTTATTTTAATTCTACGAAACAAATTAATGATATTGCTTTTATTCATATATATAATTTAAACTAATCCATATGTTGTATTCTATTTCCTACCACTTTCTAATACAGGATGTCCCTGAATAACGCGTAATCTCTATTGTCACGTTTAAGGGTGTTCATGTGGCAAAAATTAAATTTTATATTTGCTTGGCATAGTGTTAGTTTTATAGATGTTACTTGCGCCAAAATTTTCCACTTGTAAACATGTTTTAGCTCTCTCATTGTTTTCCCATAGCGGCATGTCGAAGTCAGAATTTGCAAGTTACAGGAACATAGGTTTAACAAAAACCAAGTGACTTACTCGAATGAAATAATTTACACTGAAATTATATATAATGGGAAATATGATAAAATACTTAAAAACTCACAACAAAGTAATTTTGTCTTTTTTAAAAATTGCCATAAATGAGGCAAATTTTTGTCATTTTTGGATTTTTTTAAAAAGTACAAAGGAATTGATTTCTGTGTTTTTCAATATTTTAGCATAGTGCCCATTATAATTTCAGTATAAATTACTTCATTCGAGTAAGTTACTTGGTTTTTCTTAAACCTATGTTCCCGTAACTTGCAAATTCTGACTATGACATGCCGCTATAGGAAAACTATGAGAGCTAAAAAATGTCTATAAGTGGAAAATTTTGGCGCAAGTAACATCTATAAAACTAACACTATGCGAAGCAAATACAAATTTTTGAATTTTTACTACGTTAACGCCCTTAAGGGGACGCGAAGACAAATAAAATAGTACAGAAAACTTACGGTCGCAGAGGCTAGGAAGTACCTGTTAACTGATCCACAAATTGTGGTCATCGATGGTCGCAATCTTCGTAGAAATAGCAACAAGTGGCAGTAGCAACGTCAAATAACGCGTCAAGTGGGCCGAGCTAACTGCCTGGGAAGCAGCGGAGTTGTATTGATCGCATCGCTCTGAGGATATTCCAATTAGATGTCTGGTCGGGGTCACTCCCAGCATCTTACATGTGGGACTCATCTGTGGCGATGCCGGAGGTAGACTAGATTTCATAGGGAATTACAGTTTCCTCTGTCATTTCATTCCGGACCATCTCCATAATCACCTCAGTCACCCTTATTCGAAGTTGTTGCTATTTCAACGCAAATTGGGACCGTCAAAGATCACAATTTGTGTGTGAATTTTACGGATGCTTCCGAACCTCTTCGACCCTTAATGTAGTGTTTCATTTTACTCGTCTTAGCATTTTTAACAATGTAACGAAGAGATTTAAACTTTATTCAAGGAACACATGTATACATCTATAAACATATGTACAGTAAAAATATTTTTTGCGCTCTTAAAAACTAATTTGCTAATTTATTTACCCATTCCTAAAATAACTATATTTGTTCCCAGATATTATCTCTCGTGGATTTTGTGCTGTCAGTTCTGTATGTGAAGAGTCGCCGAATTCCGGAGATGGCTGAATCTGACGACGTGGTACGAGGTAACGTATTACCGTGTTTTCTTGTGAAATGGTAGGGGCTGAGGTTGGCGAAGTGGTTAGCGCTCTCACCTACCATTAAGTAATTCCGGGTTCGATTCCCGGCTGGGCCTGATCCTGGATTTTTGCCTGTGGGAATAACGCTGGTCAGTTTTTTTTCTCGGGGATCTTCCCCGTCCTTAGGTATCATACGATTAAAGACGCTTATGAAAATTAACGAGGTTAGGATAGGACAGTCAAAATTTCAAGTCTATGATGTTTGAAATTGTACCCCGGGTAAGTCTACCCGTGTTCAAAATTTCAACTGATGGCCTCTCGGTTCAACTACTAAAGTAATATTATCTTCAAATGTAAGTATAATACCTGTAAAGAATGCACTTTGGATGTATCATTTAGCAAAATAATTATCATGGAGACAATTTGTAGACTGCTTTTTGTATTCCCATAAATTTAAAACCTTGAATGGCATTGCAGGCGGTTAGCAAATTGATGACCTACGAAACCTAACAACGTGACTGAGATAACCTAATCTACCCCAGCGAGTGACTTTTCATAAGCGCCTATTGTAGACTAGGAAGTGAAAAAAGGAAGTATTAGAGTAAATCGTTAGATTTTTCAAATTACTTGTAACTGGGACAAATGTACAGTATTATTTCATTGCACGAAGTGATTTCCTTGAATATGATAAGCGCCTGCATTTGTTTGTCGTATTTATGATAACGTGATGATAAAAATAATTGCTAAACTTGTGTTATGTATCAGCTGTTCATGAGAGAAATATCGCTGGCAATTAAGAATCAAGTTGCTGTTACTGTACAATAAAATTATTTTGCTAAGCCTATATGCATTAATTTTTTAAAAATAATTTTAGCACTTGAGTTTACTCTTCTTAGACAAGATAAAATACAATAAAAATAATGCTGTCGAACAATCCATTATTAAAAACCCTATAACGAAAAATTTACCTTTATTCTGTACAAAGATAACGTTATTATTAATTAGTTACATCCCCCTAACTTTCGCTATTACAGGCAGACTAGCGTTTAAGAAGGCGACTTCACATAAACTTAGTTTAAATATTGCTGGTTTAAAAAATTTTTGATACGCATGTTTTGGCAATAAATTTCTTTTGAATTCTCATAAAATTGCCGAGTGATTACAAATAAGACCATTTTTCTTATCTGATAGAAAAGTTAAAAAATAAAAAGGTTGACTACAACGAATAGTATAAAATGTTGCTACTCAAAAGACCGCCTGAGTCTGTCTTGAGGTCAGCCTGGACCTGTCTTGAAATTCAGCCTGAGCCTGTCTCAAAATTCAGCCTAGACCTGTTGTAAAAGATAGCCTGAAACTGTTTCAAAAGCCAGCCTTAGGCTGTCATAAAAATCAACCTGAGCCAGTCTTAAATATTAGACTGAGCCTGTCTTAAAATCAGCTTGAGCTTGTTTTAAAAATCAGACTGCGTCTGTCTTAAAAGTCCGCCTGTTTAAATGTCAGCCTGTCTTAAAAGTTAGAATATCTTAAAAGTCAGCCTGACTCAGAAGTCAGCCTGTCTAGAAAGTCAGCCTCTCTCGATAGTTAGCCTGTATAGAAAGTGAGCATGTATCACAAGCTAACCTTCCCCTAACAGAAAGCCTCTATAAAAAGTCAGTCTGTCCTAACAGTAAGCATGCCGTAAAAGTCATCCTGCCCTAAAAGTCAGCCTGCTCTGAAAGTTGGCCTGTCCTAAAAGTCGGCCGGTCCTAAAAGTTAGCAATCCTAAAGGTCTGTCCTAAATTTTAGTCGTCCTGAAAGTCAGTCTTTCCACTAAAAGTTTAGTTGGGCTTTGACGTCTCTGTATGCCTTCTGAAATTTGTAATGCGTGAAATTAGAATATGTAAGTTGTAAATGTACGAATCCGTTGACGAGCTGCGCTAGCGTTCATCAGGGACAAATACGTGTGGGAAGGATGTGCAGAGATCAGTTTCTCAGCTCGCTTCTGCGGTGTGTGACGCACGAGTATGGATCAGGCACGGATCCTGCACGGGTCATGCGGAACGACCTCACAAGCCGGCTGACTGCCTCGTGGTTAGGCGGCCTCTCATCTGCCGTGTGTTCACGAGGAGGTGGGGAAATACGATCGCCTGCCGAGATTCACTGCTTGCAGTATGTGTGTCAAGGGACTCGAGTCAGGTATTGTACCTACATAAATGAGACCTGATGGACGTACACTCTGGCCGATGGCGTGTTATCGCCTGATAAGACACACTGAGGGGTGGAAACCAAGGGCTGAAATTGACCGGAGGGAGTACTTCTAGTAAGATTTTTAAAAATGTATTAATTATATAAATCACAAATGTGACGAATTCAAATGACTTTATTTCAGTATTGTCTTATTTAAATAGGAAAGTACACACGGAACTGTATTCGGCAATTCGCTGCTAACCGTACAAAGTGTATCTGTGAGTGCATGAGGGAATAATGACAGAAAATACGAAAATACACTTCGCTTTTAATCGATTAAAAAAACCAATTAGTTCCTAAAGCGTTTTAATACATATGTGTATTCACAAAGAATGCATACAGGTTACTGTAAGCAAATAATTTTGTTAATTAGAAGAATATGTATTATAAACAAATGGAACTATATTAAAAGATTTCGTTAAATCTTAAATTATTTTATAATATCATTGACATTCCAGGAACAAAAATTCGAATACAGTAACAAATCTACAACTTCTGTCTTAGCTTTAATACATATTTTTTTCTTCCAGAAATTATAATAAACAAATCATCCTGAAATTGTGCTAATTTATTAAATAGGGATGCTTCTTAAGGACGGACAGTGAAAACTCATAAGTTTTGGAAGATGTGTTCGATTCACTTGCGCAGTTGCCAGAAGTTGGGGAATATGTTTGGGGAGTTTATTCAATGCCAGTCATTAGAAGGTATCATAAACAATAAAACGTCACTCATTTATTCAGACGCTTATTACTAGGGCTCTATGATTTTCGCGAAAATGTTTCTGTACTGACATATTCCAATGCTGCAGTTCAGCTTAGTTATTATTGGCTGGGTGCCTGTGAATAAAAATTCCTCGTTTGCCCGCACCAACCAGAATGAGGTTACTGCAATATTACTAGTCTGTGATTTGCAATAAAACGGGAACGCACGTGTCAGTCAACAACTTCCAATCAGTAACCATAAAGTAGAGCTGCGGTTGTGTATAGACGGCAGTGAAACAAATTGGCGAAATTTTTTCACTAAATTAGGGGTCCCTACTTGTTACTAGAGTTTCTCATTGATTTTTCACTCCTATAATTTAAAGGAAAGACCGTATTTTGCGTATAATTTTGGTAATCAGAAGGCTACGTTCCCAAAACCAATAATTGTTTTATTTATGTAAGGAAAAGTTTTTAATGCCTTGCTCTCCTTTTTCTCTTGCGTTCGTGATAGTTATTTTTTCCGGCCAAACAAGAAGATATATAAAAAATCTGTTTGGCTGTTTTGTTTTAAATGATTTTCGCCATCTTGGCTAACTTGTTCAAGATCGTCGATTCTGTGGTTTCAGCTAATAATATGTCGAAACCATTCAGTTTCTTATCTTAAATAAACCTATCACGGGAAAAAAAATTTAAAGAATGATGCCAAACATATTTTTGATATCTGCTTTCATTTAATCTTAAAAGTATAATAATCTCAAAAATAATATCAACACGGGAGCATGACCTTAAACTACTAAAATCACTGTTTGAAATATTTATAATTTTTCTGTCACGCGTTGTTAAAAAAATTACCTTTATATTTTTATTTTTATTTTTTTTTTATTTTTATTTTTTTTTTAAGGAGAGACTAATGTGTTTTAGTTAAGAACGGTTTTACGTATATGGTTTCATACGTTTTTCCTTAAACCGCTGAGAAAAAGTGTCTCCAATCGAAAACTAACTTTTAAAATAATTGTAGCACGTTGTCCTGCATATGTTTTTCTAAACACGTTCCGTTGAAATTACGCTAACTCACCTCTAAGAAATATCTTTACAATTATTAAACTCTTAACGGTTTGTATTATTTGAACAAAGCAAAAGGTTGTGCTTTGGTTGAAGAAAGAGGCACCACGTATTTTACCGCAAATTTCGCACACACAATTCGGGATAGACATCACTAGTTTGTGGATATCGGAGGAGTGGCTAAATAACTTTCGAAATTATTTACCTAGCTCTCTGGCAGAAAATCCAATATCAGAGAAAGCTTTAGCAATAAGGTCGATTAGGCACACATGATGCCGCATCTTATAGCCTCTAAGCGCAAGTTTGAATTAGCGTGGCCATAACGAGGCTTCTACGAGACTAAAGGCCGTATCTATATACCTCTTTCGAATGACAACCAACTGCTCACCAATGCTTTCTCTATGGGGATAGCAGTTAGCTGTCATTCGAAAGCCGTTTATAAATGCGGCCCGTAGTAAGTAGCCTATAAAAACTTTTTTCAAAAATTCTGATTTTTTTATAGGAGGAAATAACTGATATCTAGAGACATGCAAAATTCGCGTTATTTCCTGACAGCTGACTAGACTCCAAGTGACTATAGGCCCGTTTGACGTCTCCCGCTGGCCGATATTGTCGCGACTTGCCGCGGAGAATGCTTACACGGTAGAAAGGCCAATCTCTGTAAATACGTAACACACGTAAATGACAACTCATAAAAGTTCGTGGCCAATTGAAACGCAGATTATGCTCTGTTATGTATAGGAGAGTGAAGTTTAGTCTGATACCAAATGACAACGTGAATTTTGCACGTCTCTACCGATGAGGGTGAATTGAGGCGAAGGGACACCACAACATCCACGCCCGAGACAGGAATCGAACCTATGACCTTTCGCGCCGTAGACAGGAGACGAACCGACTACGCTACGGAAGCCGGCAAGGTTATAGTAGTATTTTACATTTCCAAAACCATATTTAATCGATATCTGTAAAAGTTATAGGTAGGGACCGGAAAAATTCGCGTTTTTTTTTTCAGGCACGACTTAGAATTCCAGCAACTGTAAGTTCGTGTAAATTCCGCAATTGGTCCTTGACTTGTTTGACACCACCTTGAAGACGCTGAGCAAATAATAACAATGTAACTAAATGCAGGATCATATCACTGTGTCAGCGAGTAGCTAATGAAGAGATTTAATGCACATATATTCTTGGAGGCTAGCCTACATATCAGTGAAGCCCCGAATTTTTCCTGTCTCTAGTTATGGACAAATAATGTCTTGGGAAAGTTCCGTTTGACTTCAAGTTAAAATGAAAGAAAGGAGCATTTTGAAACTAGCTGCTACGATTGAGGTTACATTTTATCATTAATACGGATTCACAACATAAACCCTACATTATAAATAAATAGGCGCTTCCATCTACATATGAAAACGTAAATGTTTTAAATAGGCGTAATTAAAAAAACCAAATTCATATACGAACACGAACTGATACACTCATATATGGGGTGTAACGCTTTACTCCTTTCCTTTTATCATATACAATGGCGTAGCCGGTGGAACAAATTTTATAAACTACGCGTTAAGAGAACGTGTTACTGAAAAATTGTTACCTTTTCTTTGCTGTCCACATGAAGTGAAAAATAATGTGCTTGAAAGACTTTCGGGATGTGTCTCGACTGTCTGCGCTCCTGCCACC
>PNEQ01092993.1:0-56765 GCA_003012365.1 Medauroidea extradentata | reverse complement strand
ACATTGGTTGGGAAAACATGTAAAGTAAATAACAATGTTCTTTGATTTTACCAGTTTTTCAGGAGAACAGTTTAAAAATATATATTTTCTGTATTTATTTAATCACTGAATAACCAAATTTCACAAATTTTTCCGACGTATTAGAAGTCGTCTCGCAGCTTAGTATAAAAACAATGTTACAATGTGGGGGCCTCGGTGGCCGAATGGTCAGACCACTCGCCTTCCATCGAGCCGACCCGGGTTTGATTCCCGGAGGGGTCAGTCCCCAGATTTTCGAACGAGCCGGACGATGTTGCTGGTCGGCGGGTTTTCTAAGGGATCTCAATTTCCCTCGCCCTTCTCGTTCCAGCTCCTCTCTATTGCAAGGCCTCGCTCCATGCCCTCCCTCGGGGCAAGCAGGGGAGCGATATCCTAACCCACGGGGACAATCCCCATACGATATTCATCGTAAAATTAAATAGTTTTGTGAGGTGCATGGCATCCTGCTAAAATGTATATCAATCATGTATAGCTATTGTATTTAAATTATTCTTTTAACGGGAGAGAATATCGTATTGTTCTATTCTGGACCTACTCCATTGCAATATTATAATAATAAAGGTGCGCGGCCAATCAGGAAAGAGCTCGAATACCATCGGTCGCGCTAGGAGCAGTGCTGCGGACTATAAATACTGACCTATTTTTTTTCCCAGTTATCACTTTTACTTCGCCTGAAGACGGGAGCAGATGTCAGCTCCCGAAACGTCATGAAAAGTAGGTCTTTATAAATCTACTGTGTTCTTTCGTGTCTTCGTCGTTGTCGTCTAGTGTGTTGTCTGTGACGTCGTTGTTATTATGTCCTGCGTTTATTATTGTCTTCGTCCCGGTATTGTCTGTGCTGTCTTAAGGCCTCGCTCTGTAGTTTAGCAATGGTTTCGAAATTATTTTTTGTAACGCAAATTAATACATATAACAAAAATTCCTTTTGCAGTTTTAGCACTTATATAACACAGTTTGTATATGAACTTTTCTGTTGCAATACACCAAACTGATTTTTAGATTTTTGCTCCCGAAATAGTACACATTTTGTTGTGAAAATAAGCCAAAGTAAAGCATAATAATTTTTGCTCGCAAACGGTACATTATTTTAAAAAACGCTCTGGCAAAATTGTGTACCGTATGACTGTACACTGTCTCAAATTTTTTCAAAGCATTTGGTTAAAAAATATTTGAGTTATTTGCAATTGTTTGAAATAAAGGAAAGATCGTAGCCTTAATTGCGGTGTATTGAGTTGTATTTCGTCTTATATTTTTAGATGTTTATCATATTTTCCTTTATTTGATGTTGACAAATTCCGTATGGGATCTTTCATGTTCTGTGGTTTTGGCTTATGGATGTGTTGACTAAAGCCAAACTAGGCTCGTTTTCTCATTTTTTTCGTTTGATTTTCCTTAGTCTCGTTCTAAGATTTCTGGAACGACGTAATGCTGTAAAAGCGTATGTCCACAGTAGTACAGTACGTTATACATAGGTACGCTTTCAATGTTTTAATACACTTATTTTGATATTTTATATTAATTGATCAATGCAATGCGTATTTGTATTGTTGTGTTATTTCCTACGGTGTTTGTTTTCAAGCATTCGAAGCGCTCTACCTGTCGTCAGCGTACCTCAGCATTTTGCAGTTCGTGTCCTGCATACTCTTCGTTTATGGATCTCTGGCGGTAAGTAAGTCTGTTACAATAAACGAAACAAAACACGTGCATATGTTTATAAAGATTAGTATGGCTTGAAAAAAAATTAAATCAGCATTCTGAGAGTTACATTTGTAATCAATATAGAATGGGATATCTTACGATGATACTTGCTGCTAACAGTACCAAGCCTTTAAGTTACATAGAAGAATACAGTAGAATATATAATCAAAATACAACCCACAGTAAATGTCTTTCAAATCTGCCAAAATTAATACAAAATCTCTATTTAGTAAAAAAACTTAAAATCTGCGCTGCTATCAAATGACATAAAGAAAAATGGTTTAATTTCATTATTTTAAAATTACTTTCAGTCGAAATACAACGAAAATATAATTTTTTTATTCCCAAACTGGCTAGACACTCATAATCACTCGACATTTTAATTAGCCATTTTATTATTATGTTTGTGTCACTTGTTTAGATTAAGAAATCCGCGGATTTGGAGTTTCAAGGATACTTGTTACCTTTTTATTGAAGTTATTTTTTTTAAGATTTAAATGAAAAAGGTATATGTTCGGTAAATGCATTAGATTCCGTCATTATACCCTACTTGAACCAATGAAACATAATTCACTTCACATTTGCGGATAACTGAGGATACCTTCCTACTTTGAGGTCACAATAATTATGATTCTCTCTTTCTATAAACCGCAAACTTTTCCAATTTGTTTGCACTGAAAACATACACTGTAGAACAAGTATTTTTGTATTCTGCCACAGTCCACAGTCAAAATTCCGAGACGAAGTAATATTTAGTTCGTCGCACTATTAAGTGTTAAAAACTGCTAATTCTGCGAGAGATGTCACCAAACACTTCACCTTTGTGCCTCAAAATTCCAGGTCGATGGATGACTTGAGGTCAGTAGCGCAGCCAGGATTTTTTTTTTGGGGGGGGGGGGGAGAATTTCTGTCCAACAGAAAAAAAAATACATAAATACACACACGTCATTTTTGTTTATTGTATTAATAAAATAGATACAGAATATAATTGATATTTTTCAAATTTCAAAAGACAAACTTTTTAAAACATTTTCATTTAAAATAAACTTAAACAGTCCGCCTGTTCATTGTAGATTTTTTCTGACTTTTTCTCCGATAGGCTCGGGGGGGGGGGGTTAAGACCCAACCCCCCCCCCCATCTTTGCGCCACTGCTTGAGGTGCACGCCCTCTGACGTCACGCACTCGTAAAGACTTGCACGTAAATATAAAAAAATAAACATATTAGTTTTATTTCGTGGTTAAGATACGCAAATGCATAAGATAAATGTTTACCTGAAAAAGCGGCAATTTCCAAACAAATAATCAACTTTCTTTACATGTATCTTATCCGGGACATGTGAAGCCAAACGCGTGTAGGAATGTTATGTTCGGTTGTGGTAGAGGTAGGATTTGAATCCCACACCATACTGTTGCTCCACCTCATTTCAAGTCGTCCATTATGCACGAGTATCCCATTTTAAGATGCTAGGTGTATTACAAAGGGGAAGTAAATAAAACATACATATATGCCGGTACAAACTTATACGTATTAAAACAGAGAAACTGCGAATCATATCATTATATGTATGCTATGAAGTACCTCTAAGTGATAATTTATTTGCAGATATAAACTACGTTTTTGTATCACTGTTTTCAGGTTTTACTCCACTAAGGCGCCAAAATTCTGTAACAACATTGAAATTTTATACACAGTGAAAACGTTTTCTTTACAACAAAGGAAGAAACTGCTTTAAGGATATTTAGTTTGCAGTGAAGAAATAACGCCCTATAGAAAAAATAATTAAAAAATATGTTTGTTAGTAACTTAAAACATTACCCAACACAACTCTTTTTAGCTCTAGAAAGCTCATTGTTGTCCATATTTACCAATGTTAAATTTCAATCAGTAAATAATTAGTTAACCTCAATTTACTGTTATACATATCAAAAGAGTAAATATGTGTGTACAAATCTGATCTTTAAAACTTTTAACATATTCTGTATGTCGTACCTAGTTATAATTTATAATAATTAATATTTATGTTATGTTTAAATTTAACTAAATACTAGATTTTAAGAAACCTATTGCCTTAAGACCATTCTCTATTGTTTCTATGTTTTTAGAGATATTATTATTTTTACGTCTAAACGAGAATAGATATCAAAAATCTGTTTGGCAGTTTGGTTTAAAATCGTTTTCTACATGTTGGCTGATTTTTTCACGGCAGTAAATACTATGGTTATAATGTTGTATAACAATGTAATTAACGAAATCGGGATTAACTTACTTGTTAATTATAACCGTATACTTTCTTGTTTAAAAATAATAGTTATCACGCCCAAAAATCATTTTAAACAAAATTGTCAAACATTTTTTTATATTTGCTTACGATTAGGCAAAATATAATAATAAATATCGCAAAAACCTTAAAACAGCGTGTTGTTGCAGAACAAACCACGCTGGTTCCTCCCCTGGCTTATAGTCTACACGGCGTCCTTCCTGCTCTACCTCGGAGTCTTCTGTGGAGCGTCTCTAGCCATGTATATGGGAGGACAGGCGCCAACTAGCCTAGAGGTCCTCATGCGCTGCGTCATATCCGCAGGTAAGATTTCTGCACATACAGATCAATACTGGCACAACTCAACAAGTTTGGTTATGAGACGGTGAGGTGAGAGGCTTATACAGCCCTTTAATAACATCTTCAGAGGGCGTGGTACATAATTCAACGATGAAAGCATTAATCTATAACTGTAGGTTTCTTGAAGCCAATTTGCGAAAATTAAACAATGGCAAACCTAGACATAGTTTCCAGTGTTGCGAACTTCAGAGGCACAATCTCTGACGCCGGAACCTCGAGCATTTAACTGCGGCGCAAGAGATCACAAGTAACGAATTAGTAATTCTGGGAACATATATTTACTCAAAAAGTTGGCAAATACCATTATCTGGGGTTGTCATTGAGTGTTTTATCCATATTGGCTACGAAAAAAGGGTAAAAATCAATTGGTGTTTTCAGCGTTTATTTATCTACCACGCACTCTAAAGGCGCCCGCCTACTGGCCGTATGTTTGTGTGAGTGAGACACGGCGCCAAGGGCGATGTTGACCGGCTCATCTGGTGCGGTATCGCCTCTACCGCAAGACATTGAAACGGCGCGCAGTGGTGTTATAGATCACTCGCCTGACTGACACTTTCAGTTGTGACCCCATATTTTTATTGGTGAAAAGTTTTAAGCAATGTCTATTGCATACTCCTAGAGTAGATTCGCACGAATCCCGTGAGTAGTTTTTCAGATAGAACATGTTGTAAAAGCTGTCTTCAGCAATTTTTGAGGAGCTTCGAAATGATTTTTATAATCAACATGATGCTTTGAAACGACTCTTCAGTCATCGTCTGCAGTGTATTTTCTTTTCGTACATAGACACTTTGGTCATATGTGAAATAGTTTCTTAAAAAAAAAAAAAGTATTTACGAAGACGTTGCAACGCATCAAAACCTTAATTTAATAAAATGTTTTTCAGTTTTACTCAAGTCCTAGTCTCACGATGTGAACAAACATAATTTTGAGAGAGTGTACAAATAATAATTGATATTATTTAAAATAAGACTGCGTGGTTATTTTGATTTATTCATGAATTATAATCGCATAAAACATCTAACACGAATATTTTCAAACATTCGCAACTAGTTTAAATCCTACTTTCGGTTTTTATACTCTATCAAAATCAGAAACTGCATAGCTAACCCACTATGGTGGAGTCAGGGCTTGGGACTAAGCTAAAAAAAATTGATAAGCATGTTTTTAAGTGTGTTTTCTTTTCGTAGATCAAGATATAGAACGCACGTTCAGAAGTATATCGTAAAAAATATTTTTCTTAACACGCTGTAACACAGTTCGTGAACCAGCGGTATAGAGCCGATGAGGGTACAATGAGGTGCAGAGACAACACAACATCCATGCCTGAGCCGGGAGTCGAACCCACGACATCTCACACCAAAGACTGATACCTAACTGACTACTGGTCAGTCTGAGTAGAGAGTACACTGACAGTTTCGCTCACTGTACGGTGCTCACCGAACGGCAGATACCACAGACAACTTTGCACGGTAAAAACCATTTATTTGCCAAAGCAGCATGTTTGTTTAAGGGGGATGGGTGCGCCGAAGCAGTGCGATTTTACAATTTTCGACATAACGATCCGGGAATGATACTTTAGTACAACTTATTACATTACTACACAGTCCCAGACTGTCATTTTTTTTTTGGAGCAGTGATGGCAGATAGGATAAAGGGACATTTTCCCTGTCTGCCATCACTGCTCCAAAAATAAGAAAGTCTGCAACTATGTAAGAAAGTAAGGTGTACAAAAGTGTAATCTATGGATTGTTGAGCCTTGATTTTCTATAGTAAGCGAGGGAAAAATATTTATGTCGAAATGTGTAGTAATCTCTTCTTTTGCGCTCCACCCCCCCTTAAATATCAACCACGGCAAATTTACCTTGCCTCAAGGGAAATTTTGTTCAAAAGTCACCGTACTGGTAAGAAATTTTGCGTTGTTATTACGATAATTTGTTTGAACATATTGTGGTGAAGATAGTTGCGGTACTTTTAACCGAAGCTATATGTTTCAAAAACGATATCGTTGCTACTAGAGAACGTATATTATTTCAGTGAAATTTTTTAGAAACAAACTGTGACACAAAATACAAGTTTTCTACATTTGCTTTGCTGTAAGGTAAAATGTATCTATCTAAGATAAATATATTTTGGCAGAGCTACTTTACAATGGATCATATTCGAACAAAATTTATGTTTTTGGCAACGAAATAATTTGTACTATGCAAGGAAGCTATTAGCGTTTACCTACGATTTTGTAATTTTTTTTACCAAGTTTATGTAAGGTGAGTGTGTTATTATCCCTTTAATAAATACTGGTTAACCCGTGGCACGTTCATTTTACAAATACTTATCAAAAAAGAAGATGGAAGCTTAAAATACGTGTGCCATGATAATTGTTACAGCCATGGGACCACATTGGTGTAATGGCATCACAGATGGATATGTGGTTACTTTGATAGCAAAGCACTGCGGCTATTTTGTACTTTAACACAGTTGTAGTCACCACATGAAATCATGGACGTGTTTTAAACTCCCAGTTGTTATTCTATTAAAAAGTTTTCTCGTGCTTATATTTGCGTATCTTATAATTTAGGATGTTGTATTAAATACAGTTCCATGTTGTAAAAACCTCGGGGTGGTGTAATGTTTTTTTTCTCGGTGGAATAGCTGCAAGTGGCCTCTTTGCAGACCGTGACATTTATTTAATTTTGTTGAGAAAGTAAATTTTTAAAAATTCTAAATACAATTCACACTCTAAATTTATTGTTTGCAGCGTCACATAAGACGTTTTCAGTTGTAATCAACCATATTGTCAGTGTAAAAAATAGTTGAAGCTCATTAAAGTGGTCAATTAGCGCACCCTTCCCTGTAAGAAAAAGTTGGACATTAAAAGACTTTCCGTGTAAGCATAGTACCACATGCTGTCGTCAAACAATAAATATTAATTTCTTAGTTTTAAAATAAAGTTGTGTTATAATTATATTATTATCGTAACAAAAGTTTCAAAAAATTACAAAAATATTAAGAAAAGAACTCAAAAGCACAACTACCGTGTATCGCTACATAAGTGTTCGTGCCATCATTCGAAAGAACTTTAAAAAGTGTAAAACAATAGAGGCCTAACTCGTAATGCCTCATTCCTAAAGCGTATCCTTATTGATGTGGACGTACGATAATACGGATACACAACCACACTGTGCGTATGCAGGCACTTATAATGGTGGGTTTTTTGTAAACTGATTCACGACAGCGTTGTGCGCTAGTGTTTTGTTACAGCAAAATATCGGCAAAGAATTTCGGTCGACAAAAACAAATTCATTTGTGTTAGACTGGAGAAGGATTTGTAAAATAACAATGAAGTGTTTTGCTCTTCGACCACACGAATACTGATTCACAACGACCATTTAGCGTACGTAGGTACGAAGTAGAAACTTGACCAACTTATCACGTGTCTACTCACGCTGAGTAATGATGCGAATGCTTGCTTGCACACTCAATGTTATTAAATATTTCACAAACGTACATAGACTAAATATTGGGTGATGAATCCACTTTATCACTTGAAATCCACAAATATACATGACATTTCCGCGATTATTAGTCGATCTTGAAAGGGTATCAGTACCCGTTATCTTGCACTAATGGAATTTCAACGGCAATATGCATTTTATAATATCGTCGTTCAGGCTCCGATAATGCACAAGGCAATGCTTCCCACGTTTTCTAAAGTTTATACTTGTTGTTCACTAATTCCAGTGTCATTTCTGTAGACATTCGCCAGGGAAACAATTGCTTTAATTCCGAAGGCTACTCGGTAAAAACTAAAACCAGCAGATTTAAATGACGCATTTTACAAGGTATTATGAAACAGTTAGTGATTTTTTACGTTAAATTAAAAAAAAGAACATATATATATTAAGAGTGATTACTAGAGGTTTACCCTGGTTATTTGTTCCTTTCCAGTAAGCTACTCTAGGTGTAACGAGGTTGACGATATAATTCATAACGGTTAACAGAAGAGAAATTTTTATTTTTAATCGTGTTCGTTTTTTCTCTGTCATCACGATATCTACTTCGGAGTAAAAATTATATTCTGCACTGACATATGTACATGAATAAAAATGTAGAAAAAGTATGAGCACTTTTTTTCGTTTGGCTATTTAGTATAAAAATACGATTTTCTCATAGTTTCAATAAAAAGAGCCTATGACACATAGAAATATGAGACAAAACAAGATGAACAAAAAAGCGTCAGCGACGGCGTATGAAGATTAACAGGCAATTAGCAACAGCGAATTTAATTTGACATTTACATTCAAACCTTTGCTACCGCCAGCGCTTCTATGTAGGCAGCGCCCTTAAGTTGTAATAATTTGTAAATAGTAGAGAGAAAGTTTTGTTTGATACGTTGGAACATTTACCTGAGTAAAAATACTTCCTATAAAATAAAAACGATTAATATATTTAGCAATCTTGACTAAGAGTGAGTTATCCTGAGTCCTGTACAAGAAATCCAGCAAAAATACCAACATCTTACTAGATGTGATTATTTAACGTCTTGCACAAGGAGGAACAAAGAGATGACAAATTAAAAATTATTACAAACTTGTTGAAAACAAAGTAAAAAGTATACTTTGGTGTCCTGTCAAAAATATTTTTAATGTTCACGAAATTTACAAATATATCATAAACAGGAACATACTTCAAACTAAATGATAAGATAAGGGGTGATAAAATTAAATAATAACATTAATGTTACTTGTAAAGACCGGGATCCTGTGTTCGAAATTCAAAATAAATATTAAAACACAAATTTTCGTGAACATAAAAACAAACTGTGGGAATTCCGAGTAGTAATAGGGAGTAGATTAAATAAGAAAACTTGCACCAAGAGGTAATATATATTGCATGTAGACGAGTTCTTTATTAAAATAGTGAACACAAGAGGAAAAGTCTAATCTTGAAATATGAAGGCAGAAACTGCATCTTACACATAAATAAAATAAATAAACTTTCTCAGACAGAGGAAACTATCATATTGAAGAAATGTGTATAAATATGCAACTGAATAAAACAAATTAGAAATTAAACAGAAAATACACTAATAAGACGGTATGCCTAAATAAAAAAATAAGAAGAAAATATATAAAAAAGAAAACCTAATAAAATAAAATAAATATAAATAAACATATGAGGAAATAAATAAATAATTAAACCTTTGAAAAATTAAATATCTAAGACATTAAATAATCAAAGATTGATTAGGAATATTGATTGAAAATTATACAAGACGTAAATTTGTAAAATAAAAAACAACTACATAGGAAAGTAAAGAAGTATATCCTCGATTAACACAATAAAAGTCATTTTTTAAACTACCCGAACATTGGCGAACACCCCGCAATTTACTCGAAGGAAAAATATATCCCAGCCTCTTTGCCCCTTTTTAAATTCATAGGGACCGACGGAAACATACCGTACGTTTAATTTTAATTGAAATTGTTTGAGTCTATAACAAAAAAATACACATATATTGTCAAAATCCTTAAAAGTAAGTTGATTTGTGAAATTTGTGTATTCTATTTACTTTAGTACAAATGCAACAACGCGTTTTCTTCATTTAATATAGCTAATGATAAAAAAAAAACTAAATGGGAAATCACTTTCTGAAAGTACGAATTGTATTACTGCATTTTCCGTTAGCAATTTTCAGACTTTTTCATCCTGGGAAGGATTACCAAATGTCCGTCAAAACGAAGACATGTCATTGTTTTTAGTATTTCTCTACTTACGGTCGGATTTTCGGGACGGTAAAAAATGTCCGGATTTTTAACATGACGAAAGGACACATTAAATATTTTAATTTCCTGTATTCATTTCTTTTTGCCCGTACAATTAATTTAGTTATTTAAGATTATGTTTAAAGTATAAAATTTTATGTATTAGTATAACCGGTATTATAAAATAAATGTTTTTGCGTTCTCTTTTGTTAAACTACGGAATATCACATGGATAAAACTGTTGTGATAATGTTACTAGATTCAATAGGGTAATCTTGTATATATTAAAATAACCTAGCGTGCCGTCTAAGGGTATAACTAACTTACCAGAGAGAAAAATACTAACTGTTCTTCTTAAAAAAGATTTCCCATTGAGAAGTAAATATCCTCGTTTCTATCCGCAATGACTTCTGATAAACGTAAACATTTGATACTTTTGCGGGGGTGGGGGCAGAACGGGGTACTCAAAAGATTATTTTAATATAGAAAATGAAGCATTGCAAAGTATATGACGGGCACAGCGTTTTTTAAAACAATATTATCTTTAGTTTTCTCACTACTTCATAGTAATACTAGCTTGAGATGGCTTACCAAGCGTTTTTTACGCCTGAAGGATGTAGAAATTTTTATTGAAATAATTGTATGGTAAGACGTGGGTATTTACCGCGCAGAGGTCAGTGCAGGCAGAAGGGCTAGCTTTAGTGACTAGTGACGTCACGAAGCTGTGCGACGTCTGTCTACGTACAGGGGGTGTGGGTTGAGAGCATAAAAGCGAATTAGTGATAAGGGATATATTCACGCACGTTCCTAACTCCTTATTTATCTTATGCGTGTGCGCAATGTTTCCGTCGCACAACATTATCTACGTCATGTGAATTGGTAATTCGGCAGTTTTATGTTTCAAAATCAGTAACAAAGTCCATTATCGATTCCTTGAGTGGTTTCGTGCCAATCTGGTTACAATATTTCGAGATATGTCTATAGAAAAAAAAAACATTTTTAGCTGTGTTGAAATGATGGCAAACGATGTCTCTAATATGCACAATGGTTTCGATGTAGTCGGGTACCCTTTTTGAATAGTTTTTTTTGCAGACTTCTTCTTTGAGATATTATTAGAAGTTTCGCTGAAATAAATGAACGTAATTCTAACATACTACAACGCGGTTCAAAAATCAGGTAAGTGTCGACTGCAGTAACAACTTAGCGCCCACTTACAAGAGATTGCCTCACGAATGCCAGCAGCTCGCGAACAATCAACATAGCTTAATGGACTTAATAATTACGGCTGAGAAAGGTCATGAAACTGCACGCCCGCTTGCGTGTCTCCGTCCCCCGAGTAACAAGCTTTGAGAAAGAGAGAGAGAAAATTGACTAACCGTCGGAGTGCACTTGTAAGTGAAGGTTAAAATCTGGTCGAAGTAATCATTCTTTCTCGTTATTGTCCATTCAAGTCACTGTTATACCACCTGCCAGAATCAATGAGCTTTCTTCATTATCCTGGGGCTACTTGCATCGTCGAAGGGGCATAAACACTGTAATGAAATAATCGTATTGCCTTGAGCATCCGTTGCATCACTTCTCAACCACCTGCCTCATTCTCATCAAAACTCTATCTCCTGAAAAAAAAAAAATAACTGAACGTATAGTCAACATAAGATTTATAAAACCAATATATCTACCTTGCTAACCACTGTGCAAAACTTCAATGATATTCTTGTTTTATTTCAAACGTTTCCTTGCAAGAAATAATTGATAAATTGAGTTACGAGTTTGTGGCGAAAAAATTTTTGCACCAAATGCCATACGTGCACATCGGTGGCTTTGCTTCATGGTAACTCGCAGCGCGTCTTTGTTTATTGGCATAATTTGGCTACACCAATCAGAACAAAGATACTGTGGCACTATGAGTCTGTGGTTTGCCAATAGAAACCCAACACAAGTGAGATTTAAAAACTTCCAATCTCTGACCACTTTTAATGTAAAGAAGTATTGGTATTTTGAATTTTCTTCATCACTATTCTTGTTTTAGCTCTATTTCTGGAAAGTTATCTTCGTTAGCGTATGAAATATGCATTCACTATTACCGATGTCACAAGAAATTGAATTCTAGTTCTGAAAACCTCTAAAATAATTAATCAAAGGTCTAAACAGGACGTTTCAACAGACTAGATAAACACCCATTCCTTCAATACGATCTTTAAATAAACCACATAGACTGACTTTGTGTCTTAACGTAGAATGAATTAAATACTGAAACTCACTTTAATACATATAAAAATATGAGTATTTATACACACATGTGTGTATGTGTGTGTAATTGAGTTAACAGCTGTCCTTTGTCCTAACGACTCTCTATGTACTAACAATTTTTCCGAATTTTAAGGATTTTTCATAGTTTTGTGACTACACTAAAATATGTGGTAAAACCACAATGCCAGTATAATAATAATTTTGTATAGGTTTATAACACGGCTATAAATAGTTAAATATTAAATACATCGGAATACAAAATTAAAAAAATTAGTCATAATGGTATAATCTGGTTAAAGTATTTCTTGAATTGTTAGCAACGCCATTTAGAAATTTCTATGGAATTAGATGGATTGTTATCAGACAATGTTTGATGTTCAGCTTTTCGACTTCGAAATATACAGTAAAATTTTGAACATAACCACGTGCAAGTATACACAGAAATACATTTTCATGAAACTTTTTTTATAGCGTAAGTACTGGTTTAACATTCATTCTAAGATGTTTGTAGCATAAAATATAATACAATTTTGAAGTTGATATTACAAAATACAAGAATATTTCATTATTGTAACTACCTTGATTGTATCATTCAATTACAACTGCACATTTGCGCTTTTTTTACAAGTACGCCTAAAAATATACATACACACACACATATATATATATGTATATATATATATATATATATATATATATATATATATATATATACATACATACACATATATAAAAATACACATATACACACATATAATTTTATGAGATTTTTACATGTTTGTTGCAATGGGAATTTACAATTAAAATTTATTGGTATGTGGACATACGCCATTGCTCATGTTTTGTTGACCGAACTTGTATAGAAAGACGAAGTGACAAAATACAAAAAAAAAACACACAAATATAACGAAAAACTTAAGAAAAACCATCCCAGAGGAATTCCGTCTATTGCTTTTATTATTATTATATGTATTTCTCAGCAAGAATTCTAAAGGTAGAATTCAGTCAAGAATTCGACAACACTTAAACACAAAAGACAGACAAAAAGAAAACCCAGATTCCCAATATGAGAAAAGATGGAATTATATATAAATAGCGGACAGTGTACAACAAATAAAAAACAAGAGACAACACACGTTAGAATCAACGAAAAAATGTAACGTTTCGAGGGATTGCTATCCATCCCCGTCTTCAGGCTGAGACACAGCTGGTCGGATCACCAAGATGCGAAACATTGAATTTTTTTTCGTTGATTCTAACTTGTGTGGTCTTTTGAATTTTATTTGTTGTGCACTGTCCACTTTTTATGAATGCTTCCATCTTTTCTCATATTGGGTATCTGGTTTTTCTTTGTGTCTGTCTTATGTATTTGGGTGTTGTCGACTTCTTGACTGAATTAAATTTTTAGAATTCTTGCTGAGAAATATACATAATAGCCTAATTATTTTAATTTTAATAATAAAAAAACAGCTGACGGAACTCCTCTGGGATTGTTTTTCTTAAGTTTTCTGTTCTGCTTTGTGTGTTTTTTGTACTTTGTCACTTTGTCTTTCAATAAAAGTTCGATCAACAAAACATGAGCAATACACAAACCAATACATTTTTAATTAAATATAATTTTACATATACATATTTATACAGGATGTCCAGAAACGAACACATAATTGGC
This sequence comes from Medauroidea extradentata, assembly GCA_003012365.1. NCBI lineage: Eukaryota > Metazoa > Arthropoda > Insecta > Phasmatodea > Phasmatidae > Medauroidea > Medauroidea extradentata. The sequence goes on along the minus strand of PNEQ01092993.1, from coordinate 42,728 downwards.
ACAACACGTGAATCCTGGGAAGTGACTAAATATTGTACGACGACATTTAACGTGCGCAATGTGGTTACACTGCACGCAGATAGCCTTCCTCTTGCGCTCCACAACCAGGTATTATTTCAGGTTTGTTACATCAAGTAAACGTAGAATCATGTTTGGACTGCTCAGGATATTAACCTGGATCAATAATACGTTTGTCAGAACAGTAGTACATAGTACGATAAGTAAGATAACTGTGGAGCGCAAGAGAGGACTGAGTACAGTGCTATGTTGCCACACTGTGCGTTTAAAACGTCATCGTACAGCATTTCGCCACTAATATTTGCGTCACCAATTTAGCCTAGGAAACGTGTGGTGGGCTTATTACGAGTTTGTTATGGACAACCTGTATAAATTAATACATATATGGAAGGTAATATTTTTTAAGAGCTACAATGGCCTTCTTTGTTTGCAGTGCTGAACGCTTACTTCCTGATGATGTGCTTCTGCATCGTGCCGCGGGCAGACATGGTGAACTCCAAGGGCGAGTCGACGCCTCACAAATCCTACTACGAATGTATGCTGACCACCGCGTGAGACCCTGACCTACCGCAACGTCACGCAGGCAACACACCAGCCCTCCGGCCGAAGAGATCATCAGCCTCCTGCTTCAGTAGCTTCAGTCAGCGAGGAGACGTGTTGTTCAAGAGCCATCAAAATTAAATCTTTACGAACGTCTCGCAAAAAGTGTTTCAGGAGAAAACACACTTCCCTGCCATCGTGCATCCATTGTATTCACAAACACTTCCCTAATACCAACTTTCCAGAAAGTGTGTCATTTTAGAGCCGACTGTGTTGTTTCCTTCGAGTGCCACACACGATTTATAAATTCATCCAAAGGCCAGAACACACACGTAAATATAGGTATATTTATTTTACTTCAATTAGTTTTTTAAATGTTTGGCAAATATTATTACTCCCGAAAATAGTATTACAATACGTCAGTTCAGGACAAAACATAATAATAAAGATAGAAAATAATTACGGCATCATTTCAGAAATACTTCAAATGCATAAGAGTAATTATTTTAAAAGAATTACGTGAAGATGTAAATATTGAGCAAATTGTTTGCATATTTCGGTAAAAAAATCTTCAGTACAAATTGTTAGATTTATTTACACTTAATTAAATATACATGTATATATTTTGTGTACGCGGTCCGGGCTATAAGAAATTCTTTTCCGTACCGAATTTCACCAGCGCGCCTCTGCATTGCTATCATTATACTAAGAACTACTTTCTTGTAACTAATTTTTACAATGTTATTTATTAATTCAATTTATCCCACGTTTGCTTGATGTTGATGTGTATTATTTATCTTGAAGCAAATTTAGTGGGTTAACAAAAAAGGAGTAACTATAAGCAAAACAGAAAAATCTGTGTACACTTTGTGGTAAACTTGTAGCAGAATAAATACTGTAAACCTATGATTCTCGTAGAACTGTTTGGATGACAATAACTTCTAGTTTCATATTTTTATCAGAAACTGTCTAAAATGAAATCATTGCGTCTCATTTATATTCTATGAATGTGGCTCTGATTTTATCTTATAACATTCGCACAATTATTTCGTGAACTTAACTCGTACTCAAAGCTGAAGCGAAACATAAAATTATAACACGTTATGACCTGTTTAAACACCAACTACTATAATATTACTTGTCGAAATATATAATCATATGCAATTGTTATTAGTTATTTACGTTAATTAAGTCACTGCCTAATTTTCAGCGTAGGCAATACTGTAAGTGTGTATGGGTAAATCTTTGAAGTCGGTAAAATTTGATCGTCTAGTATTACGAAACGTAAGTATTTTGATTTGATAAAAAAGTCACCAGAGGTAATATCGTCTTCAAAAATATTGCTTGGTATAAATGAAAAATAAAATATAATTTTTCCAACAAAACAGTGTTACCTCTTCACTTCCTCTGTACATTACCGTGTACTTGTTGCATAGAATGCTCAAACATTGTAAGAATTGCAGATAGCCCAGATGACTCCTCTGTGTAGTACAGGATGTTCAAAAGGTGACGCAACCTTATGGTTACAATAGGTGTTGAAAGCGGCCACCATTGTGCAATTCACAGAATTGAATTCGGTGCTGCATCTCCTAAAGCCATGCTGTAGCATTTGTTGCTTAACTGCAGCGGCAAATCGTTCAATTTCAGCCTTCAAGTAATGAATGGTGTGATGATGATTGATGTAAGCAGCGTCCTTCAGGTACCCCCACAAAAAAGTCTGGATGGGATACATTAGGAGACCAAGGGGGTCACAAACCCTTTGAAATCAATTGTCCATGAAAACAACATTTTGCTGAAACCACGTGTTCTGTACCCGGTCTGCAGGTATGGTGTTCACAAATTGTTGCACTATGGTTATGTAGCGAATACTCTTCACTGTGTCATGAAAGAAAGTTGTGAAGACTCGGCTACGTGTCATTGCACACCACACACACCCACATTTTGTGCATGCAGAGGAGACTCGTGCAGCTTATGAGGATTTTCAGTAGCCCAAATTCGTAAATTTTGTGCATTCACGTATCCGTCAACGTGGAGCCAAGCCTCGTCTGACCAAAACTAATCATCGAGTTCTTCCCCATTCGGCGTTACAGACGACATGAAGCACTGACAGAACGCTACACGTTTATCAGTGTCTGCAGGAAACAACTGTTGAACAACACGGAACCTGTACGGATGCATCTGTAGACACTAGCACAATGCTGTGTGGGCACTACCAACAGGGATTCCAGACTGATTTTACAGGAGTCGTACTGACTTCTTGGGGCTCACAGCAAATTCAGCTAGGCACATCAATTAATTTTTTTGTGTTAGGACTTTCGGTCGGTAATATTTCACTGCATCTGCCACATTCCCTGTCTGTAGGAACTTGTCATACAGTCGCTTTATGGAGGACTGTTTTGGTGCATCAATACGAAACTTTTATGTGAAGGCCTTTTGAGTCTTGGAGTAACTGGCGCATTGAATGTACTGGGAGATGATGAATATCTTCTGCTGCAATGTGTAATCTATTTTTCGCCACTTCAACAAGGTTTACCTGTAACAAAAGAAGTAGTCACATTTTCCCATAAAGTTGCGTCACCTTTTGAACATCCTGTACATTTGAAATGATTACTTTTACTGCGTGTTTTAAACTCTTCATATGCCTATCAACGAAATCCAAGCCTGCTGGAAATTAACTTAAGAATATAACGGATAAAAATATTAAATATATGCCATAGTTGTAGTTACTAATTGACACTTGACTAAGTGGTTAAAAATTCATTTAAATATTGGAAAAAAGTATCATTCCAAGAAAATAATTTACCCGATACGACATTCATATGACCTATTCGATTTCATCCAATGTTTGGTTGGCAGAATTATATAATGCGTTAGTTAATTCGTATTATGCACCACTACTAACGTTACAAAAAACCGTGCATATTAGTATCCCTTTGTAAAAAAAGGTATTTAATTTATTCCAACAATCATTTCCTCCGAAGCACGGAAAGCATCTAATCAGCCAAGAATTAACGACATTTTAAACAACTCTTGTCCTTTCCACCTGTGCGTTTGTTACTTTCGACTCGTTAATTCCTGAAGGACGTTGGTATAAGCAATTAAGTGTTATTGGTTTATAAGTGTACTGTGTTATACAAACATACCTTTCTAGTCACGATTGTAATATTTAATTAAAAGCGTATGATTGAAAAGTTTTGTTTTATTTTTTTGCTACTAAATCCAATTAATTGTGTTTAAATGGCCTTGTTGTTTTCAGTGATTTTTTATTGTCTTCTCGGATCAAGGCATTAAAGAATTCAGCTGTCTGTGGTTATTCTGCTCGATCGCAACACAGGAAATGCGTGGGTTCCAAGGCCGAATATTGCTCACTATACACTTGCCTCATCGTCTCTATGCGCGAAGCACTCAATTAGTGTTGAATCTTCCCATAGGCAACACTTTCTGAAAATGACTTTATGACGAGCCTGAATACAACTCAGAAGATACTGAGTGGAAGTTTTACAACCAACCAGACTCTGAAAACGACTATTTTCAACAATTTTCTTACTTCCAGAATACTCGCGTTATGTGAAAAAAAAAAATAATTTGTCGGTAAGTACCTATTTTCTCATTTTAAGCGAACGCCATATAAGCACGTGTAAAGGTTTTCCCATGACCTACAGAGCTCAGTGCACAATTCTAACTTAGTATCACACACATCTGATTAATACATATTGAACTACGTAAGTCTGAAAAGGCCTTTGTTCGCTAAGTTGAAGGAATGAGCATGGTGTCTTAAGGCCATTATCTTTCATTTATTTCACACAATTGCAAATGACTCAAATATTTTTTTTACCAAATGCTGTGAAATAATTTGAGACTGTGTACAGTCACACGATACACAGTTTTGCCAGAGCGGTTTTTAAAAATAATGTACCGTTTATTAGAAAAACTTTATTTTGCTTCATTTTAGCTTATTTTGACACAAAATATGTGATATTTCAGGGACAAAATCCTAAAAATCCGTTTGGTGTATTGCAACAGAAGAATTCAGATACAAACGATGAAATATAAGTATTAAAACTGCCAGAATGAATTTTTGATACGTGTATTCATTTGTGTTAAAAAAAAAAAAAAAAAATGTTGAATCCACTGCTAAACTAAAGAGCAATTCCTTAAAATGGCATTTTGTGCTTGTCGGAATTTGTTTCTTTTCATTCAATTGCACATTGGGCGCATGTGGAGCAGTTTAGATATAACGTATATTGCCCTGTGCAGTTTAACACATTTGATGCCTGTGGTAGGATGTGCTCCAAACGGCGCCGCCCACAAAGTTCTTCAGATTATTTGCAGTGTATTCTTAAATGAAATTTTTAACGAAACTATTCCAAGTGTGCCATTTGCGCTAAGGTACGAAAACAAAGCACATTTCAGACAAAAACTATGCTTATAAACAACACAGTGTATGAATCCTCCAGCATAGAAAACACAACCTTTCCAGGCTATCAAACATTAAAATGAACTAACAGGATGTATGCGACACTCAGGTGGAATCGTACACTGACATTTCACATGTAATATATTATATGGTCACCGCTTAACGTACCGCAGTAAAAATTGGACCAATGGAGAATCTTATACGCTAGGTCAACGCTTAACGCGTTGTGGCGAGTGGCCGCGGTGGCCGAATGGTCAGACCATTCGCCTCACACCAAGGCGATCAGGGCTAAATTCCCGGCGGGGTCGGTCACCGGGTTTTCTGGTATGGGAATCGTGCCGGACGATGCCGCTGGTCGGCGGGTTTTATCTGGCAGCTTCAGTTTCCCCCGCCCTCTCATTCCGGCGCTGCTCCGCACTCACCTCATGTGACCCCTCACCAGCGCTTAAGACTTCGGTGTTGAACACTGATCAAAATCTCTCACCCGCACGTTGTGGTGACGTGGCATTTATAGTGCTCTTCATAGTCACCCTTAAATTTTCGTAGCTTCTGAGCCTCTAACGCGCAATTAGGTGGCGCCCTTAAGTTATCCTCTTTTTAAAATGTTCGACCATGAAGTTTGAATAGGAATTCAGTAATTAAGAAAGATGCTTCTAAATATAATTCCTTAAAAACACTCAAACAGAAAAATAATGTACATATTATTTCTTAAGGAATATACGACGATTATAAGACTAATTATTTTAATGCCTGCTTACGGAAAACAAATTCTGAAATGTAGTTTTATGTATAGAGAGGGCGTGGTACATAATTCAACGCTAAAAGTATTAATCTATATCTGTAGGTTTCTTGAAACCAATTTGCAAAAATCAAACAATAGCAATCCTAGACAATAGTTTAAGTCAACGTTTCAAACAAAATTGTTTCCAGTGTTACGAACTTCTGAGGCACATTATCTCACGCCAGAATTTCATGCATTTAACTGCGGCGCAAGAGATCGCGCGTAACGAATTAGTAATTTTGGATAAATAATTACTCATAAAGTTTGTAAATAGGCCTACCATTATCTAGGATTGTCATTGAGTATTTCATCCATATTGGCATCGAAAAAAAGCCTAGAAATCAATAGATTTTATCAGCGTTTATTTATCTATACGCACACTTTAGAATTAAAAAACAAGATTGGCAAAGTTTCTTGTGTAGCGAAATTTTTCTAGAAATTTTAAGTACAGAACTTTTTACGTGAAAGTGTTATCTTTAAAGTTGATCAACTGAGTTGTAATTAATTTTCACATTGATTTCCCATTTAAACTCCCGGACTGTAACATAGGTAGCTAAGCTTAGAGCCTGCGAATAAACTCTCACGGTTCAAACAATATATCGTTCATCCGAAGGTTGCCTTTTAATGAGCAATTATCAAAGCAGTCACGACTTCAATTTATAAACTAGTTCCCGAGACAGGGGATCCGCCGGGCGTGAAGACAGATCACGCGCATGCAAACTTCGCGATAATGAAGGATGTTAACAGCTCGTGACAGTTATGAGCGTCGAGGATGAAAGGCGAGGGTAATACAGATCCTGCACCTGTTCCCTGGGAGTGGAGAACACAGCTACGTCATCAGGAGATGAGTGTCAGATTATTGGTTGGAGGGGTGGAGGCAAAAGGGAGAGGGGTTCCCTACAAAAAAGTTAAATATTTTTTTTATATTTGTATGACATATTATATACTTTTTTTTTACTGTAACAAACATTTTCTAGCTATCATAGTTTTTGTGTAGTGGCGTGTTAAGGCGGCCCCCTACCTCACGCTTCAAATGCGTTGCAGCGTGTTCGTAGCCAAGTTTTTTTCTACGAAAATATTCCACGTGTGCCCAGTGTGCCAACGTACGAAAAGAAAACAAATTTCAGACAAGGTCAGAACCTCATTGTTAAGACGCCACGCTCATTAAAAACACTGTTTCTAAGCCCTCCAACATGGCTAAAAACTACCTTCCAGACTGCCGTACTTCAAAACGTACTAACCGGATGTGTATGAAACACAGATTGCGACCTGCACTGATCTTAGCTGCAGACTTTCCACCAATAAAATTATATGGTCACCGCTTAGTGTCACATAGTAAAAACTGTTCGGCAGGAACCTTGCACGCTAGTTCAGTGCTTAGATCATTGAGGCGACGCGGCATTTGATGCGCGCTTCAACATCGACCTTACCGCTCCGTCGGCTCTCTCACGCGCGGGTAGGCGGCGCCGTTAAGGTCAAAATTAGCATAAAACTGTTTTATAAAAGAAACAAAAACCAACTGACTTACAGAAACTAAATTATTCACATAGAAGGAAAGTGTCAGGGGCTATGTCTACAAATGTTTAAAAATCACATATATATGTTTTTGTATGAAAAAAAATTGATTTTGAGATTTACATTACCAAATTTTCTCTTTGTATATACGAAAAAATTAAATATGGCGTGTTTGTACATGTCTTGACAAAGCCCGTCATAATATTCATCGGTATAAATTATTTAATTTCTGTACGTCAGTTGGTTTTCATTTCTTGTATAAAACCATTTTATGCAAATTTAGACTTTAATATGCCGCTATACAAAAACAATGAGCGCTAGCTAATTTTCAGTACATTAAAAAACAGTCACAACAAATGTATACAAGAAAACCGTATACCATACAAATACAAAAATTATTAAAACAATTTAAATTTTGCGTGAACTGTCCCTTAGGTTCCCATTTACACAATAAAAACCAATTTCCTATTTACAAAAAAAATTCTTTGGAAAATTGTTGTCAAAAAAAATTTTTGTGAGTTTACAAACATTTTGTAAAGTTTTCAGAAATCGCATGTAAATATAGAAATACGTATATATAGATTTACAAAATTTGTTGTATATTTACAAACAATAACTGCTCATTTTCGAACAAATTTTGGTATATTGTACAGTTGTTTGAAGTATAACCAAACATTTTTTGATAATCAGTTTCCAGATTTTTTTTTTTTTTTGTAAAATTACAGCATATTTGGTAAATGTAACTGGCCGTAGAAGGTTATTTTGTTTCACATCGAACGCTCTGACCATAAGAATATATCCCACTATTCTCCACAGGTACCGGTATTCAAAAAATTTAGACCTATGACCTGCGACATTCTTACTGTAGTGCCTTTACCGATAAATGTTTTGACATTAGCTAGGGACCGGAAAAATTCGCGGGGTCACTGACCTGTAGGCTAGCCTCCAAGAACATGTATGTATTCAAGCAGACATTATCTACTCACTGGATGCTCGGTGATGCAGTGATATGGGCCTGCATTTAGTTGCTTTTGTACTATTGGCTAAGCGACTTCCAGGAAGTGTCAAACTAACGGGCCAATTGTTAAAGTAGCAAGAACTTACAGTTGTTGGAATTCTAGCTTGGGACCAAAAGAAAACACGAATGTTTCAGGTCTCTAATATCTTATAACTTTTTTCTGGCGAAGGTACTGCGTACCTGCGCTTGAAACGCGTTGAAGCGAGTAGCAATTATCATTATTTTTAATGAACTTATTAACGTGTATTTCCTTTGTACGTCTACGAAATGAACACCCACTTCAAACAATGTTTCTACGAGTTTAAATAGGGTAAACTGATCATACATCGTTATATACCTTCATATCGTGATAAACCAATTTGCGGGCTTCACAAAATTAGAAACTATTTGTTCACGGAGTTTACCAACAGATAGCAGGCATGTGTGGTTTCGGCAATTAGAATTTAATGTATCAAATATGAGATCACAATTAACATGTGTAACATATTTCTGTTAAGACGGAGTTACAATAATCCGTCGCTTCCGTCTGTCTTCCGCCCGTCCGCACTGGTCCGCACGTCGACGGTCCGTTTACGAAGCTAGCGATTTACAACAATACATTATCCGTCCGTCGTTATTCCTTCCATATGCAATGCTACCAATGTACGAACAAAAATTTGCTGTGGGACGTAATACAATTCCCCTCAACAGTTTACTTATTTTTACGGATTTATTTATTAGTCTATGACTGCTTATAAATGCAAACGCAGTTTTTCATCTAACATAAATTTGGCGAGCATGACATTAACTAATAAAATTAAATACGTTTTAATTTGAGTAATCATTATTTAAATTAAATAGTTTTTCTTAGTATTTTAATGTTTTCCGTATGCCAAAATTATCTCAATCGTATTTTAAGTAATGAATTTGCAGTACTATGCAACAAAAATTATAAAATTAAACGAATCTTACAGCCACCTTATTAAAATGAAACCGATGTAACGATCGCCGCCATCTTTAGAAGACTGTGCTTTCATCCGTCACCCGTAAAAAGTTAAAGCTTGCCAAGCTTCCGACGGACGGAATGGATGGAAATATTGAAAGCTTCTGATTGGCTGAAGGTCACGTGACTGACGGACGGATGGTCGACTGACGGGCGAGACGGATAATTGTAACTCCAGCTTTACTTAAGTTCGAGAAATTAATATCTCGAAATACGGCAACGTTTGTCCTATATGGATCACTTACTTGAAACACGATTTTCAGGATTCTCAAATTAACTAAAAAAAAAATCTAAATTCTAAGGTTAATTTTTCTAAAGGTCAGAGAGATAAATTTTTAAGTTTGGCGCAGCGTGTAATATGTAGATGTGACACACATATTCCAGGTAGCTAACTTTTAAATAAGTAAATTATTTAAGATATTCTGTGGAAGTTATTCTAAATAATTGATAATTATTGAGAATACCCTGACCAGAGTTTACAGTTAATTTAATAATTTGCTTAATATTTTAATATCGATTTAATTTTATATATGTCTGTTTATATTAAATCTAGTAATTTTAGTATGATGATATTAATCCAAGGAATACAGCTTTCTTTTGTGCGTGAGGTGTGATCTCCGAGGGCATAGACAGTATGATGAGTTGCGGACTAGAGGGGTCCGGGACATTGTCTAAAAGGAACGTGTCGACGAAGCGTCGATGGAGGATGTTTTGTGTGAAAGTAGAGACGATTTTACTGGTGGTATCCCGATATTTCTGGACGTCGTCGCAGTGGAGCCTACTTCAACTACGAGGAAGAAGTTATTCCGGTTCTGTCCAGTCGAATATTTTGTCGCACGCCTACATGTTCCGACTTCAGATTTAAATGATTTTTCTGAACAGTTGCAGTAATTTCTCGTGTTAAATGTAATGCCCTGTGAGATATATTTTTTTTTCAAGAGACTTTGAATGCTCTATACAGAAGATTAAAATTCCGCACAAACTAAGTTTCGTAATGCTAAAATGTGCTGGTGTGCGTAATATAATACATTTGAATTTCTGTAGTTATATCGTAAGACATACAAATTGTAGTTAACCCTTTTGCAGGATCCATATTATTATTAACTCCTGAAACAATTAGTATCCTGAAGTTTAGCAAGATCAAGTATTCTGTGGTATTTTGGATATCTGAGACGTACTTTAGCTAACACAATGCTCAAGGGCGAAAGGTCACGGGCAGATATTCGCATTGTGGATGCAGCATAGACATAAAGTAAGTCTGAAACGCATAGCATAACACTGAAAAACTTTAGTGACACAATTATTGGATGTTTAGGTTATTTCAGGCAGGTTATCGTTACAGATATTAGTGATTGTAAGCAACACGTTGTCACACAACACATTCACGTCAAAATACTTTCACTAGGGCTACATGAAGTTGATAATTCAAAAAAGCGAAATTGGTTTATTTTCACTTTAAAATTAAGTTGAATGACTTTTGTAATTTCCAAGCCTATTTAAATTAAATTTTACTACAGTTTCGTATTTTTCTGGTTCCTTTGCGAGAGTAGCGAAACTAGCGGCAGAAAATGTTTGTCTGCCAAACTCTGCCATAAGAAAACATATTTTCATTCTAAAATGTAGTAGAATATATAACCTTAGCCTTGTCTAGGAAAAATTCCAATTGGACTCGATAAAGAAAGTACTAAACTAGGTCTTAGGATTTGAACCATGTGTTTCATAAATAAAGTGATATAGTCAACTCTCAAAGTCCTATAGAAAAATAAATACTAGTGACGCTCTACGCACCAATGGCGTAGTTCGTGCGTACAGGTGATGCTGGCTACTATAAAAGCGGGCTGGCTCATCAGCACTAAACACCTAGATGTTAACAGCTAACCAAAATCTGTTGTCGCATATAATACTGAAAATACTTTATTCTGAACAATTACTTAATTGAAATCTCTTTGTAGGGTTTTCAGTAACTGAACTTTGTGAAGAAAAGTACCCTAAACTGAAGTACTTTACACTGAGATTACACTGTACATGTATTGTCTGTACAACCGTTGTGAAGTCACACGATTTTTTGAGTCACAAACAAACTATGGAAAATGTAAGTCTTCAAGGTAAATTTAAAGTGTCTGCCGATTCAGCAGTGCACCATACTGTATACTATGCCTATGTCACTGCTGGCGGCACTCTTATCGATCCATATATTTTGTGTCTTACGTACACTTACGCAGCATACCTAGATAATAATTTTAAGAATCTTCATCGTTCAAATATTTATTATATTTTATTTATACAGCACAGCATTTGCAGCAGTACCAGAATGAAGGTGCGGATGAAACGGGAGATCCCCGAGAAAACCCTACAACCAGCTTGGGACAAAATGAAGTAGGTACTGTAATATGACTGCAGAATACACTGTAAACTGGTGATCGTTCTATCAATGTACCCCATTACCATTCAATTTCATGACTTGAAGCGTGGAACGCCTTCGATAAATAATTAACATTTGCATGGCAGAGAGACCAGTCGCATGTAAAATTCACATACGAACCGTCGATAGCAAACTTGATCACATAACTGTGTTCAAGACTGTACATGGTCAATCAAATCTAGCCTGGCCCTAATGAAAACCCGTATTTCGCATGACTCTATCTACTTATGTATCACAGGCATTGTAACGTAACGTCGCCGCTGACATATTTGTGTTTGTTTCTAAAGGAAACGAAAGGTACCGGTCACACACACCAACAACTAATTTTTGTTAAATAATGCACAACAGGTACGGCGCCATTAAATGGACAATACAACGTCGCGGCGAGAAAGTCATATGAAGTCAGAAGGTTGTCACCCCTACCGTTAGTTAGTGGGCGGGAGATTTTAACACTTGTTTGTGTGATTCCGTTCTCCACAGCACCAAACAATGTCCAAAAATTGTGCTGTTTTATTCAGAGCTGCTATCCTTCGAGGTAAGAATATTTACGAGATGGCTTGTATTTGAAGCTGATTTTTCTGGGTGTTACATTATGGCGCTGATGTTTTTTGAGGTTATTAACATTTGTATTTATTGTCCTGTAACAGTTCAAATCATCACAGATGTTGAAGAAAATATGCTATGTAACTAATTACATTGATAAAATACTTAATGGCCTGAGTAAGGGGCTTGATAACAAACTTGTCACATAACGATAAGTTAGCTAACAGGAGGACGCCTTGATGTGACTCCCAAAAAGGTGGCTTCAAGTGTGGTATAGATGATAGTATATCGCGGAAATGTGTTGTGCAAACGTACCCTTCAAAACAATACATATGATTTGGTGATGTCCGTTTGGTAACAACGTAGCTGTCTGCAGACCAATAGCAGGCATCAAATATTACAATAGTGGTATTCTTATTGGCTCAGCCAGACAGGTCAACAACTTCTGGCAAGCTGAGCGTGCCTTGAAACCCAGCAAACAGTCATGTTTTCCCGCGATAAACGACCAACTCTATGTATGTCCCATACACTTCTACAGGCATGGCCATCCCATACTGTTGTCGGTGTCTTCAAGCTCATCTTGGGCGGTCTCGTAAGTTCTAGTAAGCTTAAATATTCTAGCGGGTATCAAATTTTTTCATACTATTCTGATAAAGAATATTCGAGCTCTCTGCATCAACCAATGTGGAAAAACTGGTCTTAGGATAACCGCCCTTTTAGAAAACGCGAGGAAGGTTTATATAAAAGAGGGTTGGCAAGAAGTTGATGTTCCGTTGAAGTATTTCCCACGCGTGGTAAACTGAGACTAATGGTTGATTCACTATAAGAAACATAAGCACAGAACATATATCATAGCACAAGAAACTGTGCACAACCAGACGCCTTGTGCAAAAGTTGTTCACAATTGCATTCTTGCTGCATTGGTTAGGCAATGGCATTTTTTTTTGACGAATCTCAAGTATTCGTTACTGTATAGAAGACAACTAAACGCCAGTGAAACGTATTTGAAGTGGGATCGTATTTAGAGGTAATAGGATATATATATATATATATATATATATAAAGTCCCAATAAACTGCGAAGTGTAAAACATTATTGACAATATAGAATCACGGTTACTAACATTAAAATTTCTTATTCTAGCTTTTTTTTATTCTTGTGTAATTTTTGAGGTTAAACCAACATGGCGGACATTCACAAAATCCTCTGCCGTGATTGGTTGCTGCCCTATGTGTACGCACAAGAATTGAAATATTACCAGTTCCTATTTCAGCATCTCTATGCACACGGCCACTTTTTTTTCGCAGTTGTGAATTTGTAAGAATACGTAGAGGTTGTGTCTCGTGCGAACGTCCTATGTTCTATGCTTAGCTGTTGTATTATCAATAGTGAACCCACATTTAGGCCGGGTTAATAAACTACGCAGCAGTGCAAGAACGCTAGAAGTGCATTTCGTAAAATACGCAACAAAATTTCAGTCCCTTATAAACATCGCAAGCGACACGATGTAACCAACACTACCACTCAAAATTTCGAAAAGGCAACAGAAATCATCGTCTGTATTCTTCCATTATGAGTATATTTTGTCACTCATCTCTGTTTTCTAAATATTCGGTTGTTACGGTATTTAGAAACAGTATCCAACTACATATAATCACCGTGTATTTGAAGACGCATTCTAAACAAGCACAAAAAAATGTAACGAAATGACGAAAGCACAGCCTTCTAAAGACAATTCAAACTAGTTTCAAATGATTTCGCCAAACAAACTGATGATACAGAAGGCGGTGAAACGCAAGAACTTTAAAGTAGGTGAACGCTTGCGTTACAGTCTTGCGTACTTGTGTTTCTTACACATTATATAAACGAGTGTATAGTGATTTTGTATGTTCAATTTTTTTGCGTCTTGCGTTGTTGCGTGGTTTATAAACCCGGCCGTAGGCTGTACGGGAAGTGGGATGGAGGATTGCAATAGGGTAGGGGAGAAAGGGTCGTTACAGCTGCGGGTTATTACCTCTATGGTATGCATAAGTACGTTCTTTACGACGGTAATTAAAACAAGTGGTTAGCGCGTCCCCTGGAAAATACCCAAGAGCGGGAGCTGACCCGGGTGGGAAAGGAGGAGGGAGGAGGGTTGGTAATAGACGAAGATAAATAATATAAATAAAAGTAAAGGAAGACGACTGCTCGCCGGCGAATACCTCGGAGCAGCGCTTTGTTGGTTCCTGAGCCCGCGAGGACAAACTCGCCCAGAATGTTGTGGTGTAAGTCGGAGTGCTAACAAAACGCGTACCGTAAAACGGGGTGATTAGAAACACTGCGGTGAATAGAAGCAAAATTAGAAATTAATACCTAGTTGTTACAGTTTGCTAAAAATAATTATAATTTTTGTAAAACTACGGTTTTTAAACTGTTTTAACTTGCCTACTTAAAAACAGAATTTTTAAAACAGAATTAATATAGTAAATGTAGCTTTAAAATTGTGTTTCTATTCACCCCAGGTTTCTAATCACCCCATTTTACGGTACCGCAAATAACGAATACGCACCCTTTTACCGAGCGTGTTTCGGTATCTTTCTGCGGAACTGTTGGCATAACGAAATTAGCTGACTGACACCTAACGTGCACAATATTGGTGATAATGTCTGGCTAGTTGATGGTAAAATACGTTGCCTCTTTAATGATTGCCGTTGCAATAGTACGATTTTTCGACTCGTGGAAAATTCTGTATAGTTTAAAAATATTTATTTTATATATCAACTTATATTTCGTGCAAAAATTTAGTACTGGATATAGCAGAGCAATTAAGCCGTACTAACAATAAGTTTGGATTGCTGTCCCTATTTTAACCGAAGCTTCGCGCCAATAACAATTATTTTTCTCACTGAATTTTTTTGTTAGTTCTGAAATGAAAAATCACTAATATTACGGGAATTATGTTGACCTTTTGACCTTGCGCTACTGTAAAGGATGTCCCAGGAGGAAAGGGCAAAATTCAGGGAGGCAATAGTAATTACCGCTCATTGTGATCAAAAATGTCCATACGACGGTTGTCGAGATGGCCCCATTTGAATGCAAACATTAATAAGCTCTAAAATTACTAAGTTATTGATTTATTCGCAATTATGATCCTGCTTGCAGTGACAGGTCATTACATTCCAAAAAAATCCCACACAGTAAGTCACAAAGACATTTTAACGTTGAATTGTCCCACACTACCTTAAGACATGTTATCCCCGCAAAACTATTAGCTACGGGAAAACACGGTGCTAAAAAAATTGTTTGTTTGGATGGCAGAAGAAAATAATGTTTGTTTTGGTGCCCCGTGCTAGGTTCGTATTTCTACCTGGAGAGTTCATCTGTTTGCTTTCTTCTGCTAATGACTATTCATAAAATAATCGTCTCCTCGTCATTCCTTCCCGACAAACGAGCGGCTAGCCACCGAGACAAGAAACAAGCAAGGGTCGTTCATAGTATTGCCAACTGTCCCGTTTTGTACGTGACTTCCCTTATCCTATGGCTAAATGAACCGTCCTGTATTGAAATTATACTAAACGCAACAGTTCTCGTTTTTTTTTTTCAGAATTAAAGAAAAATTAAAGTGAATAAACAGTGTAAAAATATAAAAATCATTAAATATAATAAATATAATTTTTTGGGGGGAGGGGAAACAAATATAGCTTGTTCACACATATGCAAGTAATATTTCACTGCTATGCTTCATATTCAGAAATGATGAGAATTATGTTAGGCCCTGTTATTTTTAAAATTATTATTATTATTAAGTTTACTTTAAAGGTGATATTAAAATTAATTTATTAACAGCAGAGAGGGGCCGCGGTGGCCGAGTGGTCAGACAATTCGCCTCCTACCAAGGCGATCCGGGTTCGATTCCCGGCGGGGTCGATCCCCGGATTTTCGCATGTGGGAATCGTGCCGGACGATGCCGCTGGTCGGCGGGTTTTCACGGCGATATCCCGTTTCCCCCGCCCTTGCATTCCGATGCTGCCCCATACTCAACTCATATCACCCTTCACCAGCGCTAGAGAACTCGATATTAAGAGTGCATGGTAGGTAAATAAACGCTGAAAATATAAATTGATTTATACGCTTTTCGAAGCCAATTTTGATAAAATACTCAATGACAATCCTAGGTAATGGTATTTGCCAACATTATGAGTAAATTTTATCCAGAATTACTAATTAGATACGCGTGATCTCTTGCTCCGTAGTTAAATGTACGAGGTTCTGTCGTCAGAGATTGTGCCTCAAAAATTCGAAACACTGGAAACAAATTTGTTTAAAACGTTGCCTAAAACTATTCTCTAAGATAGCTATTGTTTAATTTTGCAAAATTGGCTTTAAGGAACCTACAAGATAATGCTTTTAGCGTTGAATTATGTACCACGCCCTCTTAAGCGCTGACCAAAATCTCTCTCACTCATTAACATCAGAGAGAGAGAGAGAGAGAGAGAGAGAGAGACATAGCGAAAATCTTTTATGCCGAAAAAGTTTCCAAAACACTATGGCACGTTACGCCTTTTGTCGTTAGACGATGGTTATTTCACACAGTTATACATGTACCAATTTCTCGTAAGCCCAGAAAATAGGGAACACGCGAATAGCGGCGAAAATTTTCGGAAAATGTTAGTACCGTATTGAATCGATGATAGATTTCCTTTGTTATTTTACTAGATGCCAAATATTGTGTGGAGAGTTACCAGAAATGTCCCTTACAGTAAATCTATAGAAGTAGGCAACCCTAGTCGTTCACGACCTCCCCAAGCGGACCCGGTGAAAGTGAGGTCAGTTACCACCCACACCTGACCCCCGCCTTCCCAACTACCACGGCGAAGATTCACCTCGGCCGACGCGCAGACCTCACGTCTGTGGAAATGGTTGGTTGTTTGTCAGGGAGGGATAAGAAATTACACGTCCGCGCGACGACCCGGGTCTTCAGACTCGTCCCAGATGTTCACCCTCGCATGAAAGTGAAGACGCTCCCAGGCATTCCTGCGGTTCCCCTGCGGAGAGCACCCTCAGCTTCGCCCAGGGTTGGTGGAGACACATTTAGTTCTGCGCTGGGGTGAAGCAGCGACCCGTGAAATTGACGACGCGCGACTCTCAGGGGCTTACGTTTCTCGCTGGAGTTGAGAAATTCCGCGGTCGCCTCGGACGACCTTCGTGAGTCCTGTGGAAAAGTGAACCTACACATAGACTGCAGATGGTAAAGATAGCACTTTTGAAGCTCTGTTGTAATTATTATACTCTTTGTTTCATTTAAATTTGTCAAATTTGACAGCTATGTATCGGCAATATTTTTTTTTAATTTTGTGATTTGCGACGCAATGCCAGACATTTTAGGTTCTAAAATGAGTCGGAATTGTCAATTGCACCATTTATACTGCAAAGTTTGTCTTGCATTGTGCCACGAATCACAAAATATTAAATATTATTGCCCATAAGTAGCTGTAAAATTTTACCATACTTATATGAAACGGAGCATATTATTATTGTTATTATTATTATTATTATTATTATTATTATTATTATTATTATTATTATTATTATTTGACCTTCCCGCCACTCATTAAAAACATTAAATATTTCAGAAAGTTTTTAAATTTTAAGTTTTATGCGACTAAAAACTAATTTTAAAAAATTACTCAAGACAACACGTTATTTGAGCGTGCTTACATTACCGTTAATTGTACATACACAACAATTATGCAACGATGTATGTTAATTCAGGGGAAAATGTAACATTTAAGGCTATGCACTGTAGGTTACAAATTTGTTGTAAGGATATTGTTATTTTACGCCTAAACGAGAGTAGATACCAAAAATATGTCTAATAATTACCGGTATGTTTCAAATCGTCATCTCCTTGTTGGCAGATTTTTTTTTCAAGGCAGTAAATTCTTTAGTTTAGCTAATTATGTAATTAACGATATTATAGTTGAGATTTTTGTCGAAACCGTATTATTTCTTGACTTGATAAAAAAAAATATCTTTCGCGGGAAAAACCATTTTAAACAGAATTGCCAGACAGAATTTTTTATATCTGCTCTCGTTTAAACTTAAAGAAAAATAATTACCGCAAAACAGTAGGAACTAAAAAGCATGGAATTAAGACCTCGCTGATTAGTTTTGGAGTGGTTTCGAAAACAATTTTTTTAACGCAAATTAATACATATATAAAAATGTATTCCAACAATTTTAACACCAATATACCGTTGTTTGTATCTGAATTTTTCTTTTGCAGTACACCAAATGGATATTTAGATTTATGCCCCTGAAATATCACACATTTCTTTGTGAAAATAAGCCAAAATAAAGCCAAATAATTTTTTGCTAGTAAACGGTACATTATTTTAAGAAACGCTGTGGTAAAGTTGTGTATTGTATGACTGTACACATTCTCAATTTTTTTCAATGCCTTTGATTGAAAAATATTCGAGATATTTGCAATTGTTTGAAATAAATGAAAGAACATGGCCGTAACGAATTATAAAGCTACAATATTTGAAAAGCTTTTTAATTGGCTATTTGTCTAAGTTTATAATGAGGAAATATTTTGCGAGAATTAAAAAAAAAAACTAAATTTTAAAACTTAAAATAACGCGTATGACTGGAATGTTCCCCCCAGTAGGCATAATCTTAATCCCAATTGATTTACATGGTTTAATGTTACACTTAACTTCAATATATGTCAACTGTCGATAATTTATATTATCACTGCATTTTGCTTCACTCTGTACTTTAGTGCGTATCGTTAAAGGGCCTACCATCACACTCTCATTAAAATTACAATCTCATGTTTGAGGCGCGTATGCTTCAACTTTGAGGTGGTCTGCGATGATGGCGATTTAGGATTTATGTAGACCTACATTTCTACATAATTTTGGTTTAAGGTTCACTTCCAAAAAAATTTCAAAGCGCTATAGCATAAAATATGTACTCATAGAACTTCTGACGGTACAAGCAATTGTATGGTTATTCTGTCACGGAATCATAATATTTTACTGTGTACGTTTCTGCAGGCGTTACTAATGCTGGCATTTCGTCAACATTAACCTTAGATAAAGCACAGAGACTTCCTCTGTGCTTCAAGGTAGCCTTATTTTCTTCTCGTAAAATTACAACGATATTTTTCTTTGTAAGGAAACAGGTGTTTGACTTATTACAGGTTACAATTTTATATTTTTTATGTCTAAATTTGTGTAATGATGAGTATGTATGTGAACGTATGAGTGTATGTATATGTGTATGTATATGAGTGTGGTATGTATGTGTGTGTGGTATGAATATGTGTGTGGTATGAATGTGTGTATGTGTGTGTATGTCTGTATGTTAATATATGTGTATATGCATATTTATGTAAACACACACACACACACATACATATATATAGGCCTATATATATATAATAGCTGATGTTAATGTAGTTTAGTTTACTTGATCATAGCTACTTAAACTTATTGTTAATTTTTTTTTAACTTTTTTTTTAGATGCGTACTGTTATTTTATGGTTTCTTTTTTTTTCTTCCCCTTTCCCTATTGTCATGGTAGAAGTACTACAGGAATTCTTGTTACATTACTATAACAAATATCATCATAATGTTTTATGTATGCAATTTTAAGTAAAATTTATTTCCTATTGTTTGTGGTTAAGTGTAAGAGAAGGCGACAATGCCTTAACTTCGCCACAGCGAAAATAAAGACGATTTATTATTAATTTTATTATTATTATGAGGTAAGGTACGTGAGCTTTACGTCTCGTCGACAGAGAGGTCATTATATACGGCGACACACAACTTGGTACAATGACACGAGCTGGGAGAGGAGTCGGCCATGGCCTTTGTTAAGGAACCATCACAGCATTCGTCAAGTCAGAGCAGGAGATCGAACTCGTGTCCTCCCGAATGCGAGGCCAGCGTGTTACCGTTGTGTCACCTCGCTCGGTGGAGGAAACATAAGTGTGTGTTCAACCACAATCACGGGTTTGTCGTAAATGATTTAGCTGTATTTAAATCACATCCTCTGTCTGACATAGGTTATGGTGGAATTAAATGAGTGCACTGTGTATTATACGAATAAATGACACGTTACGAAATTAAAAAAAAAGAGAGAAATTGTTTAAAAATGTACTTCTACACATAAGAGTTTAAAAACCTCATGTGTTATGTATGTTGCGTTGGTATAGGGTTAAAGTGCGTAGACAACAAACGGAAGGGAACAGGTAAGATTCCTGATGCATCTACTCCTTTGTTTGTCAAAATATTTACACGAAAAAAGTGTCGTTTAGTGGGTACTGTCATATCCGTCTTTAGTAGAAGGCCTTAGATCTAGCAACATTGTCAGGAAGGGTAATTTTAACAATTCTCTTAGCTCTCCAAAGACGATTACTCTACCTGATTAGTTATTGTGCCGTACATACCGGCGAATCAGGGGAAGCCATTGCCGTTAGCGAGACAAAATAAGTGTTAAAATGACAGGGTTGCCAGATCTAAGGCCGCGGCCTTCTAATGAAGACGGCTATGGTACTGTACAAATAAATCATTTTACTGACCGTAATAAATTAAAACTTGATGACGGTTTCTCTTACTGCAAAGAACAAATAGACAATAAGGCTAAGACTTCAGCCACTTATTATTGGCAAAAAAAATTCCCATAATCTTGCTTTAATGCCTGGTGTGAACATCTGCAGATCTGCTTCACGTTTAGTGATTTGGTGTTTTTAAATGCTCGTAGGTAGAGCCCACAATTTTTCGCGGAAAGAATTCTGCAACATTCGGTTTGAATGGCATATGTGGACATATGAAGCTATGCTTAATGGTTACTGGCAGAATGTGTTATTGCACAGACGTGGCTCACTTGACTGTGCCAACAGGAACAAGGTTACTGCGACACAACACGTCTGTGATTTGCTGGTAGAATCCTAGACGCTGAGAATAAAAAACAACCAATCACTGACCATGAAGCAGTGCTGCATATGTGCGCATAAGGCATTGAAACAAACTTTTGCATTCTCTTCGCGAAAAATCGTGGGCTGTAGTTATAAGTAGGGACTGGACAATTTGGCGAATTAAATGACCTGTAGGCCAGAATCCATTATACTATGCATACTCAAGCCTCGTCTATTCGTTCATTGCCTGCTCTTCCACTGAGTAGCAGCTAGTCGGGGCTTGAGTATGCATAGTATTATGGATTTTAGCCTGCAGGTAATTGAATTCGCGAAATTTTCCAGTCCCTAGTCAAAAGTCTTGGTGTTATACCAGCAAATCACAGACATTTGGTGTCGCAGTAGCATTATTCTAATTGGTACAGTCAAATAATTTACGTCTGTGCTTAAGTATATGTTGCCAATAACCAAGAGATCAGGCTGCTGATGTTGCAAAAGTAAGGCAATGCGTCAATAGTGTGCGAAATTATTAACACTAGAAATCGGTAGCTGTAACTATGTCTTGTAATGTTACAAACGTATAATTTGCATTTTACAAGAACATCCTTTGCAGTTTTACGAAGAAGTTCCTTGGAACCAGGGGTTGCAAAGGTTTTTTTCTCGTAAAAGTACAGAACTTCATTTATAATGTACTTCTCTGAAATAAGTAATAGTCCTGAGCAGGGCCGCTTTATGAGAATGTGAGTCCCGGGGTAGCATAACTTAGAGGCCCCATCTTTAATTTAGAAGCAGAGATAACGTGCGCATGTAGGGCCTCATACTTTGCTGACATGTTGGCTGCATTGCCATAGCTGAGACCTTGGCAATTCTGAATATCAAGGTCGTTGTCTTTACATGCATTTTACACTTAAAAGGTTAATTTCACAGCTACCAGTGGGGTTTAATCGAAGCTCTAGAAAATCCCATTATTTCAAAACATTATTTTTCATATTTTTAATCCAAACAGTGAGGCCCTTTAGAATACGAGGCCCGGGGCAAATGACCCTTTTTCCCGCCTCTTGACGCGGCCCTTGTCCTGAGCTTCTCCTACTGAAAGCGAAACTGCAGCTACGCGAAGGAAGTGACGCCATCGTGTTTCGCGGGTGCTACGCTTCCAGGCGCCGAAGGTCGCGCGGTAAGACACCGCAAACCGCGCATTCTCGCTTTTTAGAGATCTCTGGGCAAAGAGTGGTAAAACGGTATTTGTGACGAAAGACCTTCTTACAAAACGAAAGAAAATTCCATTCATCCCGGATATACCGAGTAATTGAGAGAATGATGCCACATAGTTGACTCTTTATGTGGCTAAAACACATAATAAGATTCGTCAATATAAGCCAGTTTTTTGCAACCCTAAATTTCCTATTGAGAAATACGTGTATAGTGTTGACATTCGTAAAAACTACACGTTTAAAAATCCCTTCATTCGTATGTGAGGATATCTCACTCACTGAAACAAGACCTAAGGGACTTCATGACCGAGAAATTTGATCTAACACGTTATTCAAACAGACAAAGGCCTAAGAAGTCGATTTAAATGAATATTGTAAAATTAAGGATTTTTTAATTGAATTAACTGGACGTAATAATATTTTACTTCAAATAATATTTTTAATTGCATAAACATTTGGCAATGATTCTTTCTTATTAAGAATGGGTTGTTATACATAAATTTTAAATTCCTTTTTTAATATATTTACATTCGAAGCTATTCCATCCGGAAACAATTAATTAAAACATTAATTAACAATTATTTAAACTTCCTGAATGTGTTTTGCGTAGTTATAACTTGGTTAATTCGCAAATAACAATTATAATAGTAGTAACAATGTGTGTTACGAATACGGAATCAACCCAAGGACAGGGTAAAACCCCGATAGGCAGACTTACCACCTGGAAGTCTTTCGGAGTCCTCTGTTCCCTCAGAGATGACATGAAATGAGGCTGAACATTTGAGCAGCGACGGAATGCAAGGGCGGGAGAAACGGAAGTAACCCGAAAAAACCCACCGGCAAACGGAAAATTCCCCCACGTTTCCCATGTGCGAAAAATCCGGGACTAATCCCGGGAATCGAACTTGGATGGCCATGCCATGGGAGCCATCTGGCCATTGACACATGCCCGCCAACTGGCCGTGTATCTGTGTGAGTGAGGCATGACGCCAAGGGCGACGTTGACCGACTCATCTGGTGCGGTATCGCCTCTGCCGCAAGACCACAGAATATTTAGCAATACAGAAGTGAAATTGCTGGCAGGACAGCGAACTCAGTCACACACGCCAGCAAAATGGCTTCCCTGGCCAGCAACATGGCGGAGACGCCTACCGCCAATCAGCATAACCTGGCTGCCCTGCTAGCCGACAGCCAGGCCAATAGGAAACCTTCCATAATATACTGGAGCCAAACTGACACGGAGCCGGAATCAGCAGTCTCGGACAGCCAATAAGCTGTGAAGTTCGCCCATATCAAACGAGCCGCCACGTCATTTCACGTCTGTATTTCTATTTAGTCTGTGGCGACCCCATATTTTTATTGGTGGAAAGTTTTAAGCAAAGCTTACTTAACGTTTATAGAACAGTTTCAAATGAATCCCGCGAGTAGAATTTCCCAGATATAACATGTTCAAAAATATTTTTTTCAGTTATTTTGAGGGGCTGGTATATAATTATTCTAATCGACGGTTTTTTAGACTACCTTTGCGTCATATTTTGAAGTGAATTTCCGTTTTGTACATTGACACAACGGGAATATGTGCAATAAGTTTCGTAAGAAACGAATTTACGAACATACTGTAACATATTTTAAGAACGTGGTAGGGTGAAAGGAATAGAGACAAATACACGACAGACGTATGATAATTGTACTGTACTAAGCATCAACCGACTATGCGTTAGTTGTTAGTGATGTTAAATACTTTTCAGCATTTAAGCAGTCGTACGAAAAGCATTTTATTCCGATATCCTGATATTGTAAATTTTGATTTCATAAAACTAAAATATTTTGTTATTATATTTCAGGTCTGCTAAATTTAGGCATATATTACTGGAACGTACAACTGGTGCATGATCAGTTTACGCACAACAACATACGATTAAAATAAGACAAGTGTAAATAATAACCTAGCGACATAGCGTGAAACTATTGAACAAATAATGATTTTACCATTCTGCTATAATTAAATTTCCCTTATTTACGTGTTAAGTATATAATTACTTGGTTTTATTAACTACTTTTCGGTCTTTAAATTAAGAAAAGATTATTCGCCAAGAAACTTATTTTCCCACATTGTTATGTCAGCAACGCAAATCAGACATTAAAGCTGGATTCACAATCACCACTTAGAGTACGTACGTACGTATGCGTAAAAGTAAAAACACCGATTGTACATGCTAGCCTTCACAATTTCGCGTAGCGTGCGTGCGTACGTACGCAGTAGAGTTGATCAACTTTCTACTTCGTACCTACGTACGCTAAGTGATGGTTGTGAATGCAGCACGTGCACACGTAAGATTGAATTAAATATTAATTTATACTGAGAAATCATTTGTATTGTGGTCATAAATTATTTAATTCGCTACGAAAATTAAAAATAAATTGCGGTAATCTATTACCGACATTTTCCGCGCATGTGTATATTAAATTTGGTTGTGAATCCAAACCCTAACACTTTACGTACGTGCGTGTATTTGTACGTACGTTAAGTGCGGTTGTGAATACGGCTTAATAAAGCGTACATTACGGCGTTCTCTGTTCGCTTGATTGTGGTTAGTTCTACAACAGGTTGGAAATATAAAAGTCACCAGTTTGCCACATGCACTAAGTGAGTGAGAGAGTGAGAGAGATTTTGGTCAGCGGTCAACGTCGAGGTCTTTAGCGCTGGTGAAGGATTGCATGAGGTGAGTATGAAGCTGCGCCGGAATGAATGGGCGGAGGAAACGGGAGAACCCCGAGAATTGAACCCAGGTCGCCATGGTGGGAGGCGAGTGCTCTAGCCGCGGTGCCAATCGCGGACCCGAGTTTCGGTAATAGTTGTAAAACTGACCAATCACAAACATTTCGTGAATAATAAGTTACTTAAAGCCTTGTTCCCGAGTTTTATTCAGACTGGTGCCAATAACTAAAATATTTTTTAACCAACAGTTTTGAAAAAAATTGAGTCAATGTGCAATCCCCACGATGTACAATACTGTGGACGCGTATTTTTTTAAATAATGTACCATTCGCCAGCAAAAAAAAATAATTGGGTACTGAAATGTAAAAAACCGTTCAGTATAATTCTACAAAAAAATTCAGCTTCAAATTATAACATATAATTGTCAAAACTGTACAGCGAAATTTTGATATCAGTATTAGATAGCAATAAAAAAAATATTTTCGAAATCACTGCAAAACTCCGTAACAAGGCCTTATGCAAATTTGGTTTGTTTTTCACATTAAAATGAAATACATGACTTCTCTCTATGCTAGGCTAGATAAAATTGATAAATATAATTTTACTACTGTCGCGTATTGTATTACACCTGTCAGCGATAGTAGCCCAACTAGCGGCAGAAATTTTCCCAGTGTCGAACTGGCCCATAGCAAAACACATTTTATTTCTAACCTGTAGTATAATTAACCTTAGCTTCAAGTGGAAACACAAACAATAGTGGTATTTTGGCGGTTGAATTGGTAGCACGTTTCATGACCAGAGCATTTCCCCGACTACGTAGCAGCAGTATTTGCAAACGCATTGCAAATAGTGCACTGCGTTTACAGTTCTTGGCTACCTGAGTAGCGAGGTCGGTTACAAGGTTCGTTTACAGAGAAAGGTTGTTAGGTAATTTCCGATTGTGTATAATGCACAGGCAGACATGGATTTGTAATTTAGTGCGTATATGTTGTGGCGCAGCCAGGATTTGGATTTTTTTGGGGGAAGAGGTTTCAAATGGGGAATTTTATAGGAACACCGGTCCCAACGGTCAAAGCCTTGGGCAGGGGAGGGGGGGGGTCCGGGTGTCGTCCCCCGAAAAAAAATTGGGTTTCAAGGTGCAAATTGTGCTATTTAATCAGTTTTAGTATCGAAAAATTGAATATACCAGTACCAGTAATATTAAGTTTTTAAGATGACTAATGCTTGAGTAAAGGATAGGCCTATAACTAATAGTTGCTCTGAATACTCCCTAACAGATTTACTAGTTAACTAGTATTAATCTAGAGAAAATGTGATACATAGGTACGAAATTGGTACATAAATTCTAAATTGCATGCTTAATTATTTTGTCCTTCATATTTCGGTGAGAAGGAAAGAAGGGGGGGGGTTGAACCCAGACCCCCCATCCTTGTCTAAGCCCTTATCACACTATTTTCTGATGAGCATTCGAAGTTCCCGCCCGACTGAGGCAATTTCGGTAACAATTAATAATTTTCGCGCGTGCTTGTAAATGCAAATGTTCCCCATACAAGTACTTGTAACCAGCCTGTTACCGATTCAACGGTGAAAATACGCCTATTGTCACGGCATATTAGCACAAGCTGCCCGGTATTGTGTTATATTGTGTTTGGAGAAGAGCAGGGCTGGCAGTCGGCGGGCTGTTACCGCGTCTGAAGATACAGGAAAACTGAACTGAACCGCTGCGCTGCATTCGTTCAAACCTGCTTTGCTACGCGACCAGTTCGAGAACCGGTCTGCCTTTCGGTCGAAGTAGTTCGCAGGTGAGATCATAGATGGCGTCTGAGGCCTGTCGAGCCAGCATCTACCTAGTTTCCATACGCAGTTGATGTTTCGCTGATAAACCACAGCAATTACAGTCAGTGGTGTGTCTAGCAGGGTTGGAGGGTGGAGACACGTGCCTCGCTCCCTCAAAAATCATTCAGAGAGATATTTTTCGACCAAAATAAAATTTAAAAAAAAAAGTATGAAACGAAAATATAAGTATTCCTATCAAAAATATAGTTTATGAATGCAAACTGCTTAAATAGCTCCGATTTTGCTACTTGAAATCGAAATTATTCCGGTGGGGGCCTCCCCCTCTGATTTAAAGTGATGTTCGTCATATCAGTCAATAGGAAGACTTGTCCCCGCCCCCTAAATGTTAACTACCTAGCATGCAAATTAATGATCACAGTAAAACAAATATAATTTTAAACAATCCCACCCCTCCTTTTTCCCATTTAAATGTTTACCATACATTTATAATTAATGACGTAGATTCCTCGTAGAAGCCTTAAAAATAAAACGAGTACCAGTGAATATTACTTCCCCTAGGTATTATTAACGAAGTGATGTAAGTGTGCGTTGAGGTGATAGTTTTTCCCCCCTCAGAGATGGTTTGAACCAGTTTTATTGTGCATGAACTGCACTTGTTCAGCCTGTTACATACAGAACTGATGCACTTTCGTTTGACTTCACGCTATACGCTGTATAAAAACTTCGTGAAATGTTTAGGAAGTAATTAACATAAATGCAACGTGGGGCAGTTACCATACTTCCGTCTTGTAAATATGCAAACTTTTACACTTGTTACAATACGAGTCTGGTAACTTTAGTATACATTTGACTGTTTTATAAAAAGTTTCGGAGTACTACCATGGTGTCTGGCAAAACAGTTATACCATACCTACTTTCTTTGCGCTCCTATACGCATGCGTGTCAAATTTACGAACTATTTTTTAGAGTGTACTTCTTACAAATACAAAATATATGCTTACCGCAAACAGTAGTTGGTATCTGGCGCAAGGGCGGTGCAGCAGTGTGTACCACGTATTATTTTTACGCGAAACCGCTCAAATAATTCTTATTTCGGTTATCTACGAACAGAAAACGAATTTGAAACCACACTTAGGTAGTTATAAAAATCCATCACACTTGTTGGAAACAATGTTTTTGAGTCCTTCAAAATGTCTAAAAACTAGTTTTTTAGACAACTGTAGTTCCGAAAATACCATTTGAATTCGTAAGGTGCGAAACGAGATGCGTACGTTGGTCATTACGTCATACTATCCAAAAGTTAAGTGTTAGGGCCACCGCTTAAAAGCCAATAGGAAAAGACTACAAGGAAACCTTGCACGCCAGTTTGGCGCGCTGCGTCTAGAGGCGATATGCTTCTCGTCAAGCGTGGGACACTGGCTCTTATCGCTACGCTGTTCCCAAGCGTCAAACGCTGGAATTTAAAACTGGTACACAATGCTCTTAAAAACGTAGCATGTCTATAATGTGCTACGCGGTAACTCTCGAACCTCACGTCTGTCTCGCCCCGTACTACTTACGGTTTTTATTGCCTTCAGCAGGTAAACTGACAGAAAAAAATTACCCTCAAGAACTTCTCCAATTACTGTCGATTTTCTATGCATATCAAGTACACATTTAGTGTTTACGTCGGAGATTGTGTGATATGTTTCTTACTTAAGTTACAAATGGGTATATTATATAGCAGAACCTGTCTTAATTTGAGCGCAAATATTTTCCCTGGCGGTTATGAACTTTCTATATGTAAGTTGCGTGAACATATTTAAATATATTTATTTCTGTTAAATAATTGGATTTACGAGAATTGAAGGAAAAGGCTATCTTTCAATGACCCGAAAGAACAACGGACACTTTACATTTTATTAGGTTGGGTTGATTCATTAAGGAGTTGTTGGAGTCACACCTGCTGAAGTTGTATCATTTCCAAGGAACGAGACGTGAGACAAACCGATACTGGAATTTCGTTTGACACTATGACGATATACTCATTTGTAGTACCAGTTATATGTGTATGTCTTACATAAATTAATAGCTTGATAACTCCCAGC
Organism: Medauroidea extradentata; assembly: GCA_003012365.1. Classification (NCBI taxonomy): domain Eukaryota; kingdom Metazoa; phylum Arthropoda; class Insecta; order Phasmatodea; family Phasmatidae; genus Medauroidea; species Medauroidea extradentata. The sequence goes on along the minus strand of PNEQ01092993.1, from coordinate 13,773 downwards.
ACATCTCTACTCTCCACAAAAAACCTACACGTAATACCACGCTGCTATGGCATCAAGACCGGACGTCCAACACTTCGGATACTCAACGTCCGCGATTGAGTTTTGGAACTTGGAAAAATCGTCTTTCACAGGCCATCGCAATAAGCTGCCCAACATTAGCGCCGAGGACATTTTTCCCGAACGGACCGAAATCATAAAATAGCTAAGAATGAAGAAGACAAACTGTCTGTTAGTATGATTGTATTAACACTTTTGGTGTGGAGTGAACTTGGGTTGGAATCAAAATGGAACGAACCTAAAGTAAACGTGAATTAAAATATGTTTATAGCAAAATTTTCCATCCATATTGAGATTTAACAATTGAAGTGAAACCGGACCGAATACCGTACGGGGCCTTCTTTTTCCAAGCAATGTCCTCAATTACAAATCACTCTCTAAAAACAAAGAGTCAAAAATGTCTTAATATTTGAATTAATTTATTCGTCAGTAGGCCTATAAGTTATTTTATTTCTATATGCACTTACCAAAATTGCCAGAAATTAAACGGTTCTTTTGGTCTTTGGTGTTCTTTGATGATTCTAACATCTTACATAACCACACAAACGCTTCAATATGAGGTTATGGCGAACGTTTTGTTTTCGTTCAATTCAGTCTAATGGGTGTTTAAATCAAACATTTCAAACCGCATATTACGTTTGAGTCTACCTCGGCGACTGGACCAAGGTGTGCATAACCAATGCTGACGGTCTATCTCTGCATGTGACCAAATTAACCGGCAACATATTGCAGCCCATAACAAGCAATCTTCTGTACCAAAGTTTTTGTTGAAAAAAATCGTTAACCCCCTCCACCCTGCTAAAGTAAACAATTCCCTAGCTTCGTCTGCGGCATGTCAGCGTTCAATTTGGTCATGTAACAAAAAAGTAGCGTAATGGTCTAGTTCTGGTGTATTTGTATTAACGTTTCAATCCGGATTCGTTAATCCACTCCAGGTAAAATCAGAATTGAAACTTTACTTTAAACTCACTGTATTACAAATGTGCTGTACGAGCCAGCAATGACACAAAATCTTGTATTTATAAAATCGCTGTAATTATACGAAGCGCACAAAAAGTTTAACTATGTGTTAAGAACACTGTAAAAAAAGTTAGTAATGTTACTCATAATATGTATGGTAAAATTCCCCAACCTTGAGAGGGAAATCTGATTTCTGAATATGTGTGGAAATTTCCGTAAGGTAGTGTATCCGCCACACAAACCACTAGGATGTTTCACTCACGTGTTATGTCAAATTGTCCTAAAGGGCTTGCAACAGTATGTAATGAAAAATTACATTACCAGTAGAGTAACTTTCCTTGACACTTGTTGAGTAATTTTCCCTCACTTGTAGAGGTAATTAATTAGCTTCCATTACATGTAGAGAAAAAATTTACCCCAACTTTTTTACAGTGAAGAGTATTGACTTGGAAGTAGTTTTGCACATTGGAACAAACCCACAAAATTTTACAAGTAGCGATAAACGTATCAAGTCAATCGTGAAGGTTCGAATTTAAAAAAAAAAACTCTGACCATCAAGTAAAATTAAAAGCCAGACGTAGCTGTTGTACAAGGTTCAGATAAACACATTCAAATTTGAGCTGAAATCTCACGGTTTTGGTAAATTTTTGAAACTTTTGCCGCTGTTGTTTTTTGTACAGAACTGTACACAATAAGATAATAGTAGCAGAAATAAACTAATCAATCAGTATAGTCACGCGAACTCGCCAGAACGAGTTCCGACAAATAAGGATAGCCCCTTTCACCAAACAGTGGACAGTAGCCAATCAGAAAATAGGCATGTCTGTAAAGCTTGTACAGTCAACATTCTACTGAATATGCGTACTTAATAGGAACCATTAAACCATTTTGTTTCTTTGTTTCTGTATAGGTACCTATTCTGGGTCCGTACCATATTTCCTTACCTTTCATCAATACGCGTGCCGTACATTAACATCAGAAACGTAACAAGACTAAATTTTATCTGATTATTTATTCAAGTGTAGAGATATTGTGTGACGAAGATATAAAAAAACCGTGTAAGTTACAACAAAATCTTAGATGTCGACAAAAAATAGACTGGAATACACAGAAGACGGGATGACGTAATGCTGTGTAAACTACGGTAGGAAAGAAGAGGCAGCAGAGTTCATATGCGAGGAGCAGTAACAGTATAGACGTGACCTGCACAACCTGGCAGAAGGTAGGGACCAAAATTAGATAACTCCAAAATTGTTCGTGAAAATGATATAATTAAGAATTTTATAATTCAAAATTTAGTACTCAACTTTCTAGACTAAATTGTTCATAATGACGCAACAATTTAGTTAATAAACTATACATGCAATTAAATTTGTGACAATTAATTACTAATAAAAGCAATTAAGTTAAAAAATTTCATTTAGCGCACATAAGCTACCAGATACAAATTATTAAAAATTGCGGTAAAGAAGTACAAATTTACAAAAAAAAAAAAAAAAAGCTTCGAAACGTACGTTTAAAACAGAGCGAAAATTGTTACTGTAAGTATAACAACACTAAACAAGATTTCAAAATACAATTTTCCAGAGAGAGAGAGAGAGAGAATCAGCTCCAGAGTCACGAGGAACTTAACTTAGGGCTGCCAACAGTGAAATTAAAGATAAGTGAAGAAATGCTGTTTTTAGTGTTGAGTATAGAGCTGCGTCGAAATGAAGAATGAACGGTGGGGTAGTAGGGAGATCACCGAAAAATCCCGCCAATCAAAGGCATCGTACAGCAGTATTTCCCACATGCCAAAATCCACATTCGACCCGCTGGGAATTGAACCCGCTTCAAAGAAACAAAAGCGTCGCTGAATACTTTTTTAGAATCACTAAAACTACCTACTTATAATAATGCATTTCACGAAGATCTATGAAATATAAATACTAAAGTAATAATTATCTAATTTTATCAGATTTTTATCAAATGCTGTAATAGAGAGCCTCATTTATAGCAAGAAATACTTATTGCTGTGTTTCGCAGCAATATGGTAATGCAAAGCACGGGACAGTACACTGATTTTGGAAAATACTGAGATAAGAAAAATTTCAGCGATTTTATATCGCCTCTAATAATTATTCTACGTCTCTCGACCACGTAGCACTGTGTCTACTAAAATTTGTCCCGAACGTATTAACGTGCAAAACGACAACAATTAAAGCAATAAAGGAATGATGCTTTTAATATTATAAACACTATTAGAAGTCTTCCAATATCGTCAAAACTACACTGTAAAAAAAAAAATTGGTAAATTTACTCTACATGTAATGGAAGCTAATTACCTCTACAAGTGAGGGAAAATTACTCAACACGTGTCAAGGAAAGTTACTCAACTGGTAATGTAATTTTTATTATATATTGGCGCCAGCCCTCTAGGACAATTTTACATAACGCGCGAGCGAAACTTCCGAGTGGTTTGTGTGGCGAATACACTACCTTGCGAAAATTTCCACACATATTCGGAAATCAGATTTTCCTCTCAAGGTTGGGGAATATTACCATAGATATGATGAGTAATATTACTCACTTTTTTTACAGTGTACTATCTGTGACCACGGTTTTTTAACATGCGATGACAGGATAGAAACACAACTACAATAGATGAACGTACTGTGACGTCCAGTAAAAATATTGTGGTACTCCTTAAGGCTGTTCAAGTGCTCATTTAAATTGTCACATTATCTATATCACTTTTAATAGTTTTACATGACAAATACAAGACTATGACTTCAGACGGACAACAGAGCGCATCGAGTCGGTACATAATGAGCCGCTCTCAGATTTTATTCAGTCGCTGAAGGGCGTTGAAAATAATGGTCACGCTACTATCATCTCATATCTCGAGACCTCGCTATGGCAACTCGTCGCGTTGTAGAATGAGATGTGCAATTGTTTCCTTCGACGTACACTACAGCGAGACTATAGTTTGTATTTCTTTAAACTTTGTGTCATTGTAATAAGCAGTAGGCCTAATGCTGTTATTTGCTGAAAACAAAGCGTACAATCGATAAAAATGGTTCATTTTTTTAGTGTACCAAACTGTCGCATTTTTTTTTTGTTTACAGTATTTTCAGTAACATAAATACATAAATAATATTGTTTTATATTTTTATAACTTTCATGACGTAGCCTTTGACATATGATTTTATTGTACATTATTTAATTTAGTTAAGTCCGTTCGTTTATGTGGGATCAGTGCTTCAGCGTCAAGCAAATTTTGACTTTTTACATGCCGTTTTGAATATAACGCACATGCTAAACATATTTCATGTAAGGAAAATGTAGTCACTGGTAACGTATTCCAAAATTACAGTATTTCGCTGAAGTTTAACATGTTTTACACTTGAATAGCCTTAAAGTCACCCACAGGATTTCGTAGCTTACGCAAAACGGCGGCGTTGTGAAACTCGCTGCGTATACCAGTATCACCCATGCTGCTTCCTTGCTCCTGATGCTCACACGCATGTAAAGCTCCAGATATGCGAACGAGTTAAATACATAAATAGCGCAAATTCTTTGTTTTAGAGCAACGAAAATACTGTCAATGAACGCTACAAAGTCGCCGTGCAGAAATACTTGTTGAATGCGCAGAACTGTCGCCATATTCAGGGCCAGTGCGAAGTAACTTGATGCCCTAAGCAGAATACCTGAAACGCTCACGTTTTTTTTTTTCTTCTTTTAAATTCCCCCACATCCTTTCGTCTAAATACTCCACTCGGTTACCACTGAGGTTATTTATTACGGGTTCCTAGTATTTAAAAAAAAATTGTATTGTTACACTTTTACGCAATTGCAAAAATAAAACATTTTTAATATTTATATTTCCAGAAAAATGCAGAAAAATATCAAAATACGAAAATATTCTCTATACCTATTTAACTAGTCATATCCATAGGAATTTACCTTTCTCGACTTACTCCAAGTCCGAAATATGTCATTATGTAAATTTAAATTTTAAATTACTGTTTGTCTTAGATGACTATAATCTCAGCAACGAAATCCTATTGGCATAGATGTGTAAATTCTTGGACCTCTTATCGAATTGGCACACGTATAAAATTGTGCTGGCCCTGGGTATACCAAGGAATAATTTCACGTAGTTGGCGATCCTGACTGATCGGACCTTGGGTTTGTTTGAAGGGAAGGGGGGATAACTGACCACGGTTCTTCGTCGGAGTGCTGAGAGGAACGTAATAGCCACCCGCCACGTGATTGGGTGGATGGGGGAGGGGGAGCCGTACCCCTTCATTTGTTCGTACGTACCCCCCTCTTATCCAATAGCGGGCGCGCATTACGTACTGACCCACATTCGAGCTTTGCCGCAGCTCGAGAACAGCACATCTCCGCCGGCTGTTCCAAAGTGCGAGCTGGGTTCCATATCAGCTGTTCACAGTGAAGTGAGGACATGTTATATAATTTAAGGTTACTTCACAATTGATAATATGACAATAAGCATACAGCATAGGTCGTATGCACAAGAACTTATTTCCAGTAAGATACGGCAATTCTTAATTTCTTGAGCGTACGCATAGGACAGCAACCAATCAGAGCAATGTATTTGCTGAATGTATAATGTTGGTTCAACCTTCGAAATACATGAGACCAAAACGATACTAGAGAAAATTATAATGTTAATAAGTATGTTTCTACATTATAAATAATGTTTTACACTGTGCAATTTCTTGGGGCTTTGTTTCTTTATTTCATATTATCTGCAAATAAGATTCTAATACAAGTATATGGAAATAGTCTTCGGATGTATTACAAATAGAAACGAATGCTTCAAATTCGTTGAAAAAAAATATTATTGACTAAACATTACGGTAAGAATTCAATTGTAAAATAATTTTGTTCAAGGTATCTGGTCGTGCACATTCTGTACTAATGTCCCATGCTTGTGTTTTTTATTTGTCAACCAACCCTTATGACGTTACGCATCAATCTGCTGTGAGCCAGTTAATAGTTTCACACGAACATTTTCAATTTAGAAACCGTCTATATCCTGTTCCTTCAAACAACGACTTTACAACAGTAATATAATTCTTATAAGCTGAGAAACTTTAAACATAAAAATACTTGCGTTATGAATTGAAAGTAATTTTGACTCTGCAAGTGAGGTTTTCTGATGGTAAAATTATTTTGAATCTATGTCTGTCATTGTAAGAAATGATCATTCTATAGCTCGGGATGTTATTATACTGATAATTATTACAAAGGCTTTCAATTTTTATTGGCTTTGGAGTTTCATTCCCTTATTTTTCAGAAAAGCGATTTTAATTTTTTACTCAAAAATGAATCGTACATCTGACTAGTGTTGCATAAATTGACGTTCGTTAATTAAATATCAACTCGGCAAAAATGTCCCATTAAATTTTGATGATTAGATCAGACTTCTCCATGAATTTAATATTCCAGTCATTCGCTCGACATCTTATCTATCCATTCCGCTTAAATGATTCGGCTCGCCAACGGCACCAACATTAAGTAAAAGCAAAAACATATTCCTGTTTTTTTTTTAATTTTGTTTATTTTAATTGCCGTAACTATGAGCACGCAAATAAATAAACAAAACGCTTATTGAGAGCTTGGTCCTTGCACAGCTCTCTGTGTATATGTATATATGTAACTTCCCAAATCATAAAATTTCCTGTATTTGATTTGCAATATTAAAGTACTTCACTGGAAATCTTCACTAAGCGTATAAAACAATTAGTAATGCTTAATAGCAATATATATAATACACTTACCAGTCTTTAGAATGCTCAAATGAAACTTATAAACAGTCTTTATAAGAATTTTGTAATTTTCTGACATGTAAATATTTTGCGAACTATATGTTCTCGCTCTCTTAACGTTAAAAAAATATATAAAAAATTGAGAATCTGAATAAGCGAATGGCGAGACAATTCCTTTTGTGCAAAAACGACGACATTAATCAACATCGTAACGCTTGTCTAGACGTTGGCAGAAGTATCCGAGTTATCGCTACACGCTAGTGTGGGATGATCAACCGGTCGTTGATTCTACAGTTAAAACGGTCCGAAAATTCTATAATTTAGTTTCATGTAAGACTGGACCTTGCGTAAACACCCAAATAGGGTACCTCACGATCTCTGCATATTGAGGATAAATAAAGTTTACATCGACACTATAAAACCAGTCCCACTTCATTTAAACGAACTGAGAAATTGCCATTCCCGACATTTACGTCCTAAAGTACGCCCACACGGCTCCCTGACGTGAGAGAAGAAACAAGTTTCCACTGGCAGCTCAAACCACGTGCACTCACGAAATTTAAAATTACGTTTTCTGCAATGGCTCTGGCTTTAAGGCTATGTTCCCCACTTTATATTGTTTCTTGCAAACATAAAGCTTAAACGAGAGTATATATCACAAATCGGTTTGATAGATTGGCTTAAAATTATACTTTCCCTGTTTGCTTAGATTTTCAAGGCAAGAATTTATAAGGAATCGAAAAAATAATTCAATTAAAAAAATTCGTTAAATCACAAATCATCTGAAACCACAGTATTTACTGCCTTAAAAAATGTTTGCCAAAATATTGAATACAATTTCCAGAAAATCTGCCGAACAATTTTTTGATAATCGCTCTCGTATTGGCTTAAAAAAATTATTATAGAGAAAACCAGAGAAATATGGGAGCATAGCCTTAAACGAGCCTTTCACAAGTAAAATTATTCACTTATTGGGAAGAGGTCTTTTTTTTTCGAGGACAGGTTTTCCTCGTTCGCAAAGTGTTTTGAGCCAAACGTTTGACGCGGCGCGTTAGTATCCCACGTGGGTGTTGCGAATATTCGTCGCTCGCGACAGAACTGTGTAAATTACTCGAAGAGTTTTTACGAACAAAATTTTCACTCTCCCACATTATAAAGAGGCGTAGAGAGATCATATCTACCCGATACACACAGTAAGATATTGTTTGTAAATTTGCCACACCGAAGTATACAACTGTTAATAAAGTATGTTAAAAATCACTTTCCTAAACATCTTTGGCAGCTTTCCTGAATATTTTTAGGAAACAGTCACGGTCGAATGTATACCACACATGTACAGTAACTATGTTCAAGAGTTACTCAGTTAACAAGCTGTATTGTGGCAAGTGTGCCGTATTGCGTTACGAATGAAAAGCGTTGGGACAGCGCGATTTATTACGTTCATCTGGCTCCTCCACCAATGTTACGTTCGCGTAAACAGGCAATCGTTTTACTGTATTATTACCTAACATACAATAAACTATTAAACTCGACACAAAAATAGTACGTATATAGCGGCTACAAAATATTTTAATCTTGTAAGGAATACCAAATAATTTGCAGTGTATGTAATACTATTCGTTGGTAAGTTTAATATTTTGTAATTACCAACAAACAGCTTAATGAAATCAGAAAAAAATATCTGGTGTTCACCATAAAAATGCTTCGTAGGAACTAAATTCACAATATGTTTTGTAGACACTGTGAACAATTTTTTTCTGTGGATCAAATGGGTATACTGTCACAAACTTAGGCTAACAGTTTCATCATACATCTAACGTGTTTAACAATCACTACAGCTCATATAAGTATCACCAAAATAGTTTTATGAGGTATGCGAGCCTTATCGACATTATAGATATGATAACAATGTAAGAAATTAGATTTTAGATCAGCCACTCGATTTAGAATGGTTGACAGTAACATGTAAATGTGGCCGATGTTAGTGTGGTAGTAGCAAATACGGTGTTCCAGATGTCGTTGTACATACATTATACGTGCAACCTGGTGTTGAAGTAACCCAGTTCTCTGTAGGGAGCAGACAAGAAAGACTCTTTTCAAAACGGCACCTGCCGCTTAACTTTTATACTCGTTTCGGATAGCAGTAGTGGGTAGTTCTATCGTGGTACTGTTTTGCACTTCACTTTATGTTTAACTATCCTCGTAGAAAATATACAGAGATGATGGTACATCGCGAAAATGTTTTGTGCCAACATTCCCTTGAAAACGCTGTAGTTTCTTGCAGCATATGATTCGGTGATATACTTCTGACCCAACATAGACGTCTGCAAACCAATAACAGGCATCGAATATTTGTGATTCTCATTGTCTCAGTCAAGTAGGGTAACAGCTGCAAGTACAAGCTAAAGTCAGTAATCTTCTGGTAAGCTGAATGTCTGCTGAAATCCAGCAAATAATTCAGTTTTCCCGCGATAAACCATCCCCTATACCAATGGGATGTGACATCGGTACCATCTCAAAAACCACACGACTTATCACAAATGTCGGAGTTTATGGGCAACTTTCTCTGCCAATGCACTCTTTTTATCCCCGTTTTTACCGGTAATTTAAAAAAAAAAAAAAAAAAAAAAAAAAGAAATTCAGGAATATTTTTGCTTAAAATTGAAAACCCTACTAACAAAGCTGCTGGCACCAGCTGCTATTACAATAAATAAACTGTGTTATATGTTCATTAAATCTGCTTTATAAAACTTTAGCTCTGATACAAGTGACTATTATTTATAAACAGAATTCTAAACACCAATATTTTTATTTCTAAATTTAAAATTACGAAATTCCAAACAAAATTTCATTTCTTATTCAACCACTTTAAAGAATGAATTCTCACGTATCTTTTCCGGGGTATTACCTACGTGAAATAAGGAACTCCTGTTCGGAAGAGTAAACCAAAATTCAGTTTATGATTCTATCCGAGATTCGTATATACCCGGTTAGAACATTTTGAATCACAACAGTGTGAATATCGCGTTTTTAGCTATGTTGGAGGGCTTAGAAATAAAGTTTTTAATGATTTTGTTTTACCAAGGAAATTCCATCCGTGTTGGGAGAGTTTTTATTTATTCCATACATTAGCCCAATGGACATACGTGTGGTAGTAATTATTTCCCGTGCATTATAACGCATTCGAAATACGTTGTAGCCGACACTCTAAGAGTTTTCTGCCTGCTTAGTTTAAGGCTCGGTTTCATTCGCTACGTTGAATTTTATAATTTTTACTTTTTTTTAATTTTGAGAAGAAAAATGTTAAATCGGCGACTATACCGCAAATTCTATTTACCTTGACCTACACTACAAGCATGGCAATAGAGCTAGTAATGTACAGTTACGTCGAAATTTGTCGGGCAAATTATGAATACAAAAAAAATGTGTCACACACATCGCTGCGTAATTACAAAGTTAATAGATAATCGGATGGTCACTACTATAGCGAAATGTAAATAGAATTTGAGGCATAATAGCATATTTAAAATTTTTCTTCTTAGAATTAAAAAAAATATGTAATTCAATATGGTGACGGAAACCGAGCCTTAAAGCCTATTTGTTTAAATTATGAACCAACGTTGAGGATATTTAAAATGTCAGTTCTTATGATAACGTTTTGTGACAAAAATGTTCGGCAAGAAAAATTCTTTGTGGTATACTGTCACAGGGACTGATGTAGTTACTTTTATTTATTTATTTTTTACCAAAAGGATATTACCACAATTAACTTGGATATTATATTAAATATAACAGTTGGATAAGTTGGTAATTGTTGCCTTCAGTGGCGTATCGCGATCACGTTCCAAGTTATGCGGTGTTAAACAATGGCTATTCTTAGACAGTGGCGGCTCGTAGGTTGTTGCCAGGTGGGGCTGCAGATAGTCGGTACTGTACACTCTTGATGGACGCGCCGTAGACAAATGACCATGAAATATTTGCCGGCTACTAGATATGTTGTGACCACTCAGTAGTAAGGGGCACGTGCACATCAGCGTGTCAGTGGCTGTAGGCCTAGAGTCAACCAGCGCACAACCCTGTACAGCTCTTGGCAACTGCAGCCCCACCTGGCAACAACCCACGAGCCGCCACTGCTTGCACGATGCACCACTGTTTGCCGTATTCCTTAAAAAATTTGACGAAGAATATTTTTTTACTTTTACGAGTATTTTCTAGAGTTGTTGTACTGATTAATAACTACTTTAATAGAACGACACATAATTTAGTGCTAAAAGCATCCGTTTAAAATTGTATACCTATTTATCAAAGCCTGTTTGCAAACACTAAATAATAATAATAATAATAATAATAAATGAAAAAAAAACAAGAGCAATCCTAGACAACAGATTTTTCCATCTTTCTTACTAAAATTTTTTCTCGAACACAGTTTTCTGAATAACAGTCTCTGACGCCGAAATCGCGTACATTAAGTTGTGGAGCAACAGATCACAATTTATAAGTTGATCATGTTCGGAAAATATTTACTCATATTGTAGGAATATATTATTACCTCGGATTGTTGTTTTGTGGGTTTTCCACGCTGACATTCAAAAACATGTAAATTTCATTTCGTATTCTTAGCGTTAATTTATCTACCATACGCTTTTATGTTCTCAGTAGATTCAAGTTTCAAGCTTGGTATGTTGAGTGTTTACCGCCTTGGCTAATCGACACTAATAAAGAAGAGAAAAATACAAACGATAGTTTGTTAAGTGTAAAGATTTTGTGAAAACTACTTTATGTGCTAAAATTAATTACATTTTCTTACACAACACAGCTGTGGGGTCTCCATCATATCACTGAAACTCAAATCATCATCAATTTGTTTGGGACTAAATTGAAAGATACTTAGTTCTTCACGAGGCTACTTAACTCTCAAGTCACAATACGCACGCGTGTAATTGTAATTAGCGTTGAGCGAGGTAATAGCTGATAAATGGCCTGACTGCAGAAACGTACGTCGTGTCTGCGAAAGAGAACATGCTGAAAGAAGGCAGTATCGTTAACCAATATAAGCCCAGAAAAAAAGGTAATTTAATAATATAACGTCGAAGCTCTGTCACTTTAGAAAAGTGACAAAAATTGTAACTAAACAAGTAACCTTGTGTCTCATATTAACGCGTACAGTAAGACCTGCTCTGCACAAAAAAAATAGCAATTTTATGACTGCACCAAATACTGTCCAACTCTTGCACATTACATTAATTATAAGTTCCCAAAAATATAATATTTTTCGGTCCCATAGTTTTAAAAACAAGCGCATATCAAACTTTCCATATCGTTTTGAAAACTAACCGGGTATTGAATCCTGACTGAGTACAATACCCGTCTGCATATAAACTTCGGATCAGATTGTAACCGATTTCAGTTAGCTGGACAAATTTTACTGTGATGATACTGGTACAATTGAAAATTACGTTGGCTGACATGAAATAAATAAATCCACACAGCAATCTGTTTATTTTTCTTTTGGCAAAATGCGTAGTTAAGTTACTAAAGAAAACAAAACGGATACACAAATATTATCATTACTTATGATCGTTTGATAATTTTTATACAGTCCATTTCATTTGCACCCGTCGACAGAAAATCTGAAGGCCGAAACAACTGTCGAATGTGAGTTTGTTCACTTACGATTCGTTTTCAGTACGATCCGCGTTTCCATTACATTTTACGGCGGACTCAATCCGGTACGATCCAAATATTTGGTGTAACGACCTTGAGACTCAAATCGATTTGAATTCTGTTCCATGAGCGTTTTCAAAACTGTAAGCGTTTTGAAATCGATTTCAAAACCATTCAAACGATACTAATGAAATGATCTACAGCGAATGTTACTGTATTAAGCTACAAAATGACAACTTAGTAATTTTTTAAATATTTAATGTACGTAATTTTTGTAAGTCTTTGATTACCTGTACATTTAACAAATACTCTTTACGTGGGATATTAAAGGTGTCGTTATGTAGCTTAATACATTTACTTTTTCTCAAAATTATTTAATCCTTATTGTTAGAATAGTTTTTTAACTTTGGGTAAAAATTAAAAAAAGTCAAATCCGCTAATTTAAAATGTGTTTGTACAAAAACTATGGTATAGAAAAATGTACAATTTTGGGACATTAATATTAATGTATTGTTTAAGAATTGGTAATTGTTTAGTACAAATATGAAATTACGAATATTTCGGTGCAGAGCACTTTAATGTTTACGTTCATAAGGTCGAATTGTGGCGATACGACTCCCAAGCTTTACAAATGACCCATCATTCCGTTTTTTGACGGAACTATATACCTGTGTTTGTTTACATCAGTGTAATGGAAGCAGTATATAGCACAGCAGTCGCCGATCTTCATCAGTTCGGAATACTTTTATTTTTTTGAGGTGGTGAATAACTAACCATGTTAAAATTACTATATGTTTTGTTTATTTTGGTAGTTTAGAAGCACTTCTTTAAAATGTATAACGTGTTGCTCTATGCTAACGTACGTGCTATAAGCCCGTACATTAATATAAATGTATGACTTAAATAGGTATAGTAGAAGTATTTTAAATCATAACCATGTTGCGTAGGAATAATTCTTGAATTCTGTTACCTGCATGTGAAAATTCACAGTCCGATGCGTACTCTAGCCTCGTCTATTCGTTCACTGTCCGATGCGTACTCTAGCCTCGTCTATTCGTTCACTGTCCAATGCGTACTCTAGCCACGTCTATTCGTTCACTGTCCGATGCGTACTCTAGCCTCGTCTATTCGTTCACTGTCCGATGCGTACTCTAGCCTCGTCTATTCTTTCACTGTCCGATGCGTACTCTAGCCTCGTCAATTCGTTCACTGTCCAATGCGTACTCTAGCCTCGTCTATTCGTTCACTGTTCGATGCGTACTCTAGCCTCGTCTATTCGTTCACTGTCCGATGCGTACTCTAGCCTCGTCTATTC